>JAHZNE010005069.1:0-45484 GCA_027744055.1 Callyntrura sp. NNG-2020
CGCAAGTAGGCGTGCAAATATGTGAAAACGAAACGTCGTTTCGATCACGAGTTCATGAGATACTTGGTATCGGACTCTGGGACGATGAGTAGAACTGTATGTAAAGTAGTGAATATGCGATGACTAAACCGATTACCTAAATTAAAATTCGTTTTGAAAATATTATTTTACACTATACATTTACTTTTTTATAACTGCGTCATTACCGTGTTTGTGTCTTACGATTAGTTCTCAAAGGAGATATTTACGATCTTACATTTCCAAAGGATTCATAAGAAAATTGAAAGAATCTTCCAGCTTTTACTCCACAGCATTTGACAGCATGCTTAATTTGCTTCAACATTGCCATTGCACCAACCGTATCTTCCAGTGCGATAATATAGCCCGTGTTGAGATTCGAACCATGTACAGTTTCTTCTGCAAGTTCTCTCACTAATTGCGCCTTTGGCAGAAATATAATTTGCTAAATGAAATACCTATTGTACTATATATAAATTTTAATTAATCTGTCTAGATACGATCGTATACTTCTAGTTACGTTTCTTTTCGCTTCCGCACAGTAAATCCATACAATGCCGTACAGAATCAAAAGTGTCCAGTTGTGAATAAACGTATACGGAAAATTGTGTAGCTGTAGTGTATGTAAGGGAACTGTTTAAAATTTTAAAATTTGACACCGCACTGTATGGAAGGCCCTTATTTAAAGACGGCGTTCACATAGTAAAATGTAGCGTGTTTAAATATATGAAAAAATTATCAGTTCAAGACGATTTTCTTAATTGATACAACAGTTTTTTTAAAAAGAGGTCGTATTGTGTGAATGACCCCCTATTCAACGGCGCCATCCATACCCTTGAATTCAGCGTACCAAAATCTATTAGAAAATATATGCTTCGACTGAATCTGAGATAAGCTGTTCAGTAGCATTACTTGTTAGTGAAATATGTCTTCAAACGTTTGGAAAGCGCTGAATATTTTGTTAAACAAGAAACAACATTTTCTCCGTTCTCTTGTCCCTTTTCATTTATGTTAATTGCGTTTTTAATTAACGAGATTGTTAAGTCGTACGTAGTAGTAGAGAGAACTAATACGAGGATATCAACACATTGATAGATAAGTAATAATGGCACAAATGAAGCATTCAATATCACTGAATAAACTACTTGTAAATGGGTTGCGTTAAGGGCGGCTGCCAAATCAATGTTTTCAAGACTGCTACCGTTTAAATTGCGATAATGCTGGATGTTGGAATATTCAGGTCCTTCTGGCTTGTGGAATTGGAGATATAGAAACATTACTATAGGCAAAATGGAAAACAACGCGTTCTTAATGTGCAAAGCGTAAGGTCTGTACTGTGAAAGTAAGTCGGAATTAGAAGTCTCCTCTATCAACATGCAAAGTTGAGAAGGTTTCCGCCAAAATTCATGAATCCAAAATCCAATGTACAAGGAATCAGCAATGGAAAACGCCAAATTGATGATCTTAAGAGGTTCATGTAGAACGTCGGTTTGGAGAGCTCCAAAGACAATAACCGCTTGATGAAATAGTGCAGAAAAATGGAGAAACGCGCAAACTATCTGATGACAAAAATGGAACACTTTAACTAATATAAATTTAGAATCGATCATGTAACAGATTACCTGTTGTGGTAGAAAGCGACCACAAGTATGCCGTTGAGTTGATGTTAAAGATGGACGATAAGGCACTATACATAAACAATAGTAAAATCGTACAAAACATTCTAGGCAGCCAATACGCTTAGAAATTGTATTATTGGTTTCAGCGTTTGTTCCGCTCCAACTATTTTCCCGAGACATTTCCATTTTACTCCTTTTTGGTAAAAAAAATAGATTGATTTCAGCAGGGTCTGTGAGAATGCAAAGGGACGGCTAAAACGCAAATTTGTTTGCTTAAGTGGAATCTTGTAGTTGGTTGTATAAATATTTCATTGTAGTTTCAGTGTGACTCTGAGTCTCTCAAAATACGGTTTTGTGGTATAAAATTATTAATAGATAATTTAGGGGCGTGGTTGAGTGACTATTAGCAAAATTATAATCCTTTCGTGTCACAGAGTTGTAACACGACTATTTTAGTGTTATATCATTACTACTACCTACATTGACGTAAAAAGTAATACTACTTTAACATAAATGTTTGACAAATGTAACAATCTATGATCAACTGGTGGGGTCGCAATTTACAATGTTGGTAAGTGAACTAGAAGAAGCTGATTATTGTAATTGATAAGGGCAGGTACGTCTAGACAATTTTTGGCATATTTCTCATCTTTTGGCAAAATGCAACGATAGTAATGGAACATGCAATGTCCACTACCACCACCAAATAGTACGTTTTCATTAGTTGTTGTCGCGTCCATAGCAAATGAATCATTAATTATCTTTTAGTACAAGCCATCCATCATTGACATCCACTTGGATCGCAAAAAACCTCCGAGGATGTTATCAACCCATAGCAAAGCAAACTAAAATACACTGACAATCATTTCTTCTTAGCAAACAAGGAAGTAGAATAAAGAGAGTATTTTCACCAATAACACTATACACAATTGTTTTTGTACGCTATATATATATAGATGCTTCACTTGAAAAAAGTATATTTTATGAACACCAAATAAATACGATTTAAAAACGGCAGCTCTTTAATTAGTTCTTATCAACATACAATAAATCGGATTGATGCCAATATCAAGACGAAGATGCAATTTGTAAATAATAGACAACTATAGCTTACCTTTGAAATGAAAACTAAAAATTGCGTCGAAATTTATTTTTCCCCAGAGTAATCATCGTCTTTTTTAGTATTTGTAGGTGTCAATTGAAACTGAAGGGCCAAGAATGCATAGGTTACAATAGTTCCAACGGTCTGCGCGGAAAGTAAATCATGATCAACATAACTTGAAAGTCGACTAATTCAACAACAGTTTTTATAATACTAACACATTTTAATAGTCTAACCGAACCAAGAAACCCGTGTGACAAGATGAAAAATTGACCTCCAGCAAATCCAGCACGCTTCAATAGAAACTCCACATACTGCAATGTAGTATTTATTGTGGCAGGGTATGTCTCTTGTTGAAGGAGTATTTCGTATATCCCATCTTTAAATTTATCTGCCTGAAAGCAACATCTGACTATAGTATTACAAATTCACAAAACCGCATTTATGATTACAGTCAACTACAGGTCGGATACCTTCATCTTCGCTTTCACACAAAAAGTCAAAATAATGCCGTATTGTACAAAGTAAAAGCAGTTGTATAAAACCGATTCCCACGTATTCAATCCTGGCAAACTTTCCATCAAATGAAAGGCTGTCCACGGGCAAAATGAACAAAACCAAAACATATATAATCCGGAAGCAACATCATTGATAGCCTCAAAATATAGTTTCAACTGAATAGCATCATCAATCAAACGGTTCGGTTTCATCCAAAAACAGTCCAATCCCAGTTTAATTTGTGGATTTACTGTTCGCACCATTTTCTCGAAATAATTAGCTGTTTCGTATCCGGCGACAGCCAACGTCATTAAAAAGCAGTCAAGACAGTTATATAAAACAGAATTGGCAAGCATTGAAACGAAATATAGAACTTGGCCGAATCTCTGCAGCCATTTTGTATTATTATTTTGAAATAATGAAAAGAAAGGTAAGCTTTCCAAAGAGCTTTTGGAGGCGGTTAATTTCGTCCAAAGTGGTCCTTCGTCGTCGTTCATGTATACTTTATTTATAATGTCCAATGAGCTCGCCACTACCGGGAATATGTAAATAGCACTGGATTTGAGTATGTGAAACTTAACATTTTGTCCGTCTGATATGAGGGACCTGGTAAATGAGAGTCGTTCAATCAATTTCAAGAATTTTGGCTGCTCCATCCAGAAGGTTTTAATGCCCCAACAAATATACAACCAGTCAATGAGAGCAAAGCATATTGTAAAAACTTGTTGAGGATCTTTATAAATCTCTTCTTTGGTGTCACTCAAAACTTCCACTGACTGATACACGAAGGAAAATGCGTGAAATGTTGCACATAAAATCTGTTGAAAAGTGTTTTTTCGTATGGATGCCACACCATCAACTCTTTCAATTTTAAATGGAATGAGGCACATGAAGTATAAAGCGGAAATAAGCCCTTCGATATAATCTTTACGTACTGTGGAGTCACCAATCTTCTCCATATTTAAGCGAAAATTAGAATTACCAAAAATTTCTAACTTAAGCGAAGGGCGTCGTTTTGATATGATTTGTTTATGTATAATCGCAACCTTCATTGTCCTTCCTTGATGAATATTCTGCACCTGTACGTAAACGCAATTCTGTGGAATGATTTGAGGAAATGAGGAGTGTCCAAAAATAACACATATATAACCAAACGATTTATTCTAATAAGTAGTAAGACCTCAGAAGAACAATCCAGAAAGCGATGTTGAATGTGCAAAATATCGTTTCATCCTTAACGTATTTAATTTGTATTTAAAATCGCATAATTTGAAATATTTCTTTTCTCATTTGTGTGTTTTGCGGATGGTAAAAGTGAACCCACTACGTAGTGTTTTGGCATAACCTTGTATTAGACAGTCCTTTATGGAGTTATCATGATTGAAAAAAATGATATGGTCTTACCCAACTTTGTTGTGTCACATCATCAAGTATGACATTCAAATATAGTATTTATTTCCAATAATACGTGGTATGTCAATAAATCGTTAAAATTAATAAAAAAAACTGCAGCGAGCTAACTGTTCAATTTACTAGTACACGTATTGACAATGTGATTTCCAGGAAAAGTTAGCTACATAATCCATCAGAAGCACTGATAAATATCGCATAAACTGACTATGGAGTGCTACAAAAAATATTGCGCAAGTGGCAGACAGACCTTTAATAGATAATAATCTCACCTACATACAACGGTCAGTTGAAAGATAAGAAAACGGCCAAATTAAAAATACACAGCACAGCGTGTTATGAATGACATAATTGTCAATTGACAACGAACTAACAAAATAGGTACAATGAACTTTCCTAGATTAAGCTAAAATTTGTTCTGTCTGTTGTCGTCTGAAGCTAGAATCTAGAAGCGCACCTGCACATTTCCACGTGCCGGATTGATAAACAACCATGCATAATAAATTTCGAACTTTGTATTGACACTGACACCCAAAAATCTTATCCTTTCTGGTCGGAAGAATGTTGAATGTACCTTATGAAAGTAACCAATGATGCGTTTCGATATTGCTGTTTGTGGCTGATGTTTATATGTAGTTTACTGAAGTACATTATTAACGGATATTTGTTTATTAAACATAAATATGATGTAACGACGTGCATTATCTGGTTTTTTAGTTTTTAAATAAATATTTTGACATGTTTAATATTTTTTGTCGCCCCGAATCAATGTTGTACAAATAATCCTTGAATGTTGGGGTTACAAGGGCATTTGATCAGTATTTTTAAACCCAAGTTATTGTTCTAATTTGTTGCTGATGATGATATTCGAAATTGTAGTACCAAAAATCCATATCCAATTAAAACTCCTAATGTCTGTAATAACAGAATATGACTGCTTATCTCGGATTATACATTTACTATCTTTTATATGACACAAATGTGAGTATTGCTTTGTCCAAAATCGTTTACCGATCCCAAGAGGGTGTAGCTAACTCTAAGAATGGGACCTCCTTGAACAAAAGTGTCATGGAACGATATCTCTGTAAATTTGATTACATTTCCGCTTGCAGGATGTGTATGAAGAGGATCCTCCAACAGTTTTTCCCAAACAACAACTTTGAATTTTTCAACCTAAATATTTCAATATTTATTGTAAACTTTAGGAAATAAATGACTTTTGTATATTTAGTTACCTTATTTCGTGCTTCTGCAAAGAGTATTGATGCCACCATATATACAATGATAGAATCGAGCAGGTATACCGTTTCCATCCAATACGCTTGATTTTGTTCGACTAGAAAAGCATCCACCAACCGTACCGGAATCCAGGGTAGTCCAATACAAAACCAGCACAAAAAGAGTGATGAGTTAAAGTGATTTAAAAGAGTAAAATAATTCCGTAAATCCTTTGTCCGTGCTATGACTTCAAACATATTGTTATGTATTGAGCTGTATCCTTCACTGTTTAGTAGTTTTATTGTTTCTCTTAATTGCGCATTTGTAAAATCATACAAAGACACTGAAAAAATCACTGCTAACATGTCAAAGGATGCATTTAGCAGAGCAGTATAGTACTTTGCCACCCCTTGTGCAATTACATATACAGTTTGTAACTTTGTGGTGCAATTGCTTTTGCCGGAACCGGGATAAAGGGTAGCAACGAGAAGGATTTCAAAGTTGGATGGTTGCTTTTGAAAGTCCACTAACCTTGCGAGAAATACCTGTAATATCGGTATGACGCAAAAGAAGCATTTCAAAAATCGAAAAACCCCTCCGTTGCCACAAGTGTGAACAGAGATCCAATTTAAAAGTTTTTGCAGTTCAGTAGATTTCTGCCAAAAGCTAAACATCCACAAGAAGGACATCGCAATTTCAAAAACTGTATTTGAAAGTTCAAATACAACTACAGGTTGGGAGTTTATGCTCTTGTGAGAAAGAATGACTGCCTTCCGAATGAGATGCAAAATTGCAAGGCCGTGTAAACTGACGCATATTGTCTGTGAATAATTCACAAAAATAATTGTGGCATTGATCTGGTTTAAGTTATCTGCCACCTTTCAAATAAGTGATTACATGCAATATTGTTGAAATTTTTCATACCTTTCGTAACCTGTTAGTCTCGAGATGAAGTACCCCTTTTGTGTTCCGCCGGGGTTTGTAAGGGATTAGCCGCATGTGATACAAGTAGATGCAATACCTTTCAAAGTACCCTACAGGCATGTTGTCATCTATTCTACCGATGTAAATAGTCAATATTTTCCAATTTAGGATGATTTTCTATGATTTCCAAAAAGCATAACAATTTCCGGTGTATGTATTTTAACGATTGCTTTATTTATTTTACAAAAATGATTAAGATAACTTCACAGTAGTAATAATATTTACAATTTCAGCTTCATAGTCATCTTTTATTATGTGATGAACTGTGCACACTGGCACCGTAAATGTCAGTCCATTCCTTACTGCATTTTTTAAAACACTTCCTTCTTGCTCTGGCAATAAAATTTAAGCGCATATTTATATGCATAATGGAGTATAAAGTAGATTAGGCGGTTGTGGCATGCAAGTGGACCACTATAAGTACATTTGCAAATTACAGTACACAGAAAATATACATACCGTACGATAATTATAAAAAGGAAGGTAAGTCTGCGTTCATAAATTCAACGGAGGCAACAATATAAGTAACTCAATTTTCCCTTTTAAAACTTGCAAATGTTTGGTCATCCTATTACCTTTGCACACATTAGTTTCTTCCTATTTTCATCGTTTAATCTTTTACTTTTAATGAAATTGATTTTTGTGACTTTCGCAATGTAAACATACTTCGTGTTAACATATATCACAAGAATGGGTGGGACAGGGAATTAAAGTAGGAAAATTGAAATCACGTAATTAGTACTCTAAAGGCGTTACAATTACAGTAATTAAGTAGTTGATATGTTAGATTGAGATAGGTTTAGAAAAGAAATATAACGTAGGTATTGTCAAACTAATAACTATCCGGATGTGGTAAAACCAGCACGTGAACAAATATTATATCATCACCATCAAAAAATGCATTACAGGACGCATGAGTCATTTTCAGGTGCATGTTAATACAAACCTTCCCTTACATCGAGTTAAAAGAATGCAGAACAAAATGTGTACCACTATCACAGTCAAGTGATAAAACATGTATTAGTTATGACTAAATAGACGGAAAACAATAAAGGATAAAAAATAAATTAATAATACAGGCAGGCAATACAGAACTGGTAGTACAAAACTGAAGAAAAGCACTGAGCGAGGGAGGTGGACAACGGAAGCAGAACAGAAAGGAAAATAAATATGTAAGTCACAAGGCATACGCACAATAAAATGATTGCATAATCACGAAATATTTGCATGGCACATGTTTGAAAAATAAAAACGACATTGTCAGAGATTTTTAAAACGATAGTAATTAATACTACCTATATCTATCCATCTGGCTTCAGTTATTATACAAGCCAAGTTGTTATCGTTAGGAAGAGATGACAGAGGGGTTAAGTGAGAATGACGAAAAAATAAATATTTTGTCCCCATTTAGTGCTTCCATAATAAGTTAAAACTAAAATTGTACTGAGAGACAAGGAGAACTCACGTACGCTCTGTCATTACTATAACGTAGAGTTTGGTAGAGTGATTAATAATGTCCGTAACCGTGATGATGATGATGATGTGGAACATGGGCAGGTACAGCTGCGACCGCTGGAGCATAACTAACTTTGGGGGCAAAGTGAGTCACATGATTGCCATACGTCGCATGCCCCCCTGCGACATGTCCGAGGTGGTGGGGTGCGCCATAATGGCCGTGCAGGTAACTCTGACCGTGGGCGTGATGACCATGATGCCCATAGACCGGGACGGGTTTTATAGCAGCTACTACTGGGGCGGCCTGAAACACAGTTAAGGATTCTGTGTAACTTGACTACTTGACACGATCGCTAAATAATGCACCTTCTTACTTTAACCACTGGAGGAGGACCATAATGCGGAGCATGATGACCACCATGAAATCCAGGTCCGTGATGGGGGCCTACATGCCCCCCATGTGGTCCCCCGTGTGGTCCCCCATGTGGCCCCCCGTGTGGACCCCCGTGTGGTCCCCCGTGCGCTATATGGGGAACGGGAACAACGGCTTTGGCTACAGCAGGAACTGCTGCCACCTTGTGGATTCCGGGTGTTTTTTCGACAACAGCATTAAAACCTGCATGGGAAAGTGTTTATGACCAATCTTAACCGATATTTAGAAAAATAAAAATTGTTTTAAAAAATTTAAATAAAAAAGTATTTTCACAGCACCATTATACTTATCGGCAGTGTATCGAACTGTCCTAATGGATCCGTCAGCCTCTAAGAGTGAATATGACCCCTTAACCACATCACCGTCACGGTGCTCATGATGATGTTTTACATCACCTGTGTACGCATCCTTTACTCCATACGAGTATTGATAGCGAGGGTAAGCCTAAAAATTCCCACAAGAAAAATCTGCCCTGTTATCTTCTATCATTTTGCATCTTCCTTCCACTCATTGGAGTTCTTACATGGTAATCTACTACTGCTTTCGCCACGGCTGGAACTTTTGCCACAGCCACTGCCGGAGCTGGATGATATCCTACATGCGCTCCATATCCTGGATCATATCCATGATGATGCCCGTGTGGATGTCCATGATGTCCAGGTCCGGGGTGACCATAGCCGTACTTGCCTTCAGCGTAACTAACTGCGCTTATCAGCGCTACCACCACTGCTGCTGACAACTGCTCACAATAATATCACACCAATAAGAACATGACAACACGACATTTTATTTTAAAAATTATATCACTTTTCTCACTGTAAATTTTCCATTTTTGACAAACCTGTAAAACCATTTTGTAAGACACTTTACTGCTTAATATAAATATTCACGACAGCTAGATGACACGTTTTCAGGGAGCCCTCGGTTGACGAAAACTGCTGGCTTGGACACTTTTGATCATCGCCTTTATATATGAGCTATCCTACAGCAGTCACTGAACCTAGTAGTCACTTCCATCCATAATAGCAAAAGGTTTGCACGACCACCTAAAATTTAACCCTACCAGTACTTTGTAAGCCTAAACCCTGAGAATGTGGAAATTTATGAAGGATGATAACTATGATAATAACAAGGAGCTCCGCGTATTCTGTATTATAGTTCATCCCTTCGTATTCCTAGTTTTACCTGCAGATCAATCGGTACACCTTAATGTAGTTGTCGCAGTCAGTCTCAGCAGTCACATAAAGGAAGAATTATAGGCACAAAAACAATATAATAACGACTACGTATTATGCATTTTTCGATTACGGCATCCACACAACGACGATGGTGGTACCAAATACACACTCAAATTCCAAGCAGGCAAATTTATTAATCACGGTTAACGCATTTAACGTACGATGTACTTGCACTTATTAGCATCACAGAATATCCCTCCCTATTCGTTTAGTGCAAATAAAACAGCACTCAAATTGTGCTAAGGAACAATTGCGTGGCTAAGAATACAAAGCGACATATCCTTATTGCATATCTGCAAATAGGTTACACGATGATATGATACACAACAACCTTAGCTTAGCTTTAGCAGAAAACTCAGAGCAATCATCATCATTATCAACGACTTCAGTGTCGTTTTCATCAAGTTATATAATAATAATAACTAGTGCATTTTGTAGAAAAATCCTCCGAGCCGAGCCTGCGCGTTTATTGTCACGGCTGCTATTATACAACAGTTACTTTCTGTGAACATGTTTTGCATTTCTTATAGGTTTATGGACGACGAGGATCGTTTTTTTTGTAGTTCAGTGAGAAAAAGGCATTCCATTCCATCATCATTATCATCACCACCACCATCGTTGTTGCATTATTATTATTATTGTTATTATTAACTTAGCATGTTGCAGTGCGTACCTAAAGGTGCAGACAATCATCCTTATACTTTTTTTAGCAATTTTTCACACAGTCAATACCGGGATAACATGCTGTGAGTATTTAAACGAACTGCATATGTAGGGGAAATATGTAGGTTTAGGGACAGTGTAGGGCAGGATTTCAGTGTGTGTGCGCTTCCTTGGCTTCCTTTTCCATTTTGATGTTAGTTGTATTTTACTTTCATTTGAAAACTCACAGTAAAGTAAAACTAATACGGCAGTCGCCTATCGACTACTCAAGAATTTAGAAGGCGCACAATTATTCAAGTAATAATAATAATAATAATAATATGCAGGCTACTGCAAAAAAGCGGTGTCTATGTGTACTTCATTTTGACGAAGTTACGGTGAACTTAATAAGCTATTGTTTGGGTTTTGCTGGTAAAAAATGAATGTCTTTAGGGCAGCTAAAAAAAACTAGTTGCTGTTCTAAATATATATATAAATATATATACATATATGCTTTTTTGCTCTGATGATGATGTTATTGATGTTACTTCTGCATTGATGACAATTGTGCAGAAAAAGTGTTACTTTTTGCTAATTGCGTGACAGCATCACACTGAATCCATGTACAACTGGCAAATGAGATGGAGTGGAAGATATTAAAAGATAGGTTGACTTACGCAGAATGCCATGATAATTGTGCAACAGTTTGAGACGAAAAAAAAGAAGAGAGATAATCTGAAAGGTGAGGTGACGAAAGGCAAAGTGTGCCAAAATGGAAGCCACGTTTTGTTAAGAATGCGTACGTATGCGTATGAATATAATACGTACAAGGGAACAATAGATTTTGGATTACCGATCAATCAACAGTGTAACAACCTTTTTAAGAAGGGGTTACAAACAGAGCAGACCTCCGTTTTCAAGCTGTTGGTCAATATTATCAGTCAAAGTAAGTATCGCAACAGTAATTTAGACTGAAACTGCCACAAAATTTTTTTCTAATTATATGTCGTTCGTCCTAATTTTAAAAATCTATATATTGGAATGACTCGCTCATTTCAACATTTAGGCTCTTTTAGGGAAACAATGATCATAATAGAATGAAGGTGGACTGAGTAGACCATTATGAGAAAAAGTTACACTATTATGCTACGAAACGCCAGAAACCGCACCGCGGCGTTTTAAGTAACATCACGACGTCCACGATCACCACTTAAATCAATATATGGTAGAGCGTCATAGAGTCAATATATAATCATGCAGAAGATGATTTAATTACTGACAAGCCATGCCAAATGGCAAATAACGGTGGAAGAAAATAGTACACCTACCAAAGGTAACATTTTCTTGTGAATCGTGATCGGTTCACAATTATCAGTGTTGTATTGATGGCTAGGACTATCATGTGTAAAAATTAATATCAATCAAAGTACCAAGTATCTCAAGCTTCGCCGTATGTTACTCTGAGCATTGCTGTTGTTTCTTTAAAGTTGACAGCAGTAAAAAGAAAAATTGTAATGGTCATTTAGAATTTTCCAGTATTAAGTACGTGTAAGTAGGGTTTACTTGGAATGAATGACAAAAAATGTGAAGCGCAAATGCAAAGCTAGACACCGCAGCAAAGCAGTAGCCTATTTTCTAAAAAAAAATGGAGTACAGCAAAATAATGAGTTACGCAACTTATTCACGTAGGTACAACCTACGAGACCACCTTACGGATACAACAAAATGCGTCGGTATAATATTAATAGTTTGAATTCGATAATTTCAGGAAATGCAAGATGTCTAGTGAGACATACCGCGATAAATAGTGCATGGGAGATAACATCAAAATATTAAATTAGTACAGCTACAATGAATAATGATGCTTCATTGAAAGCGAACAGAGAGAGAGAAGATATTGCAATACGTTTCAATTACGCTATTACCTGACTGAATCCTACCCGAGTATGAGAGACTTGTACCTGCTGCCAGGTATAATCAACTTCCTTCCTTCTTAATACTCTTAACTAGATATGCAAAGATGAGTTTTGAAAAGAGTCGTAGTGTATAGGCCTATCCAAACAGTAGGATTATTATAATAAGTAATTTCTATTCTAAATCACGTTCATTCTTCATCATTTATTGATCAATTCATTTGTAACGTGTTGGATGAGTAGTTTTTTGTTGACGGCGGCGGCGACGACAACGACGGTGGTGAAAAGATCTTGATTTCCTTAATCATCCCTTATGATCGCTATAGCTGGTTGGCTTGCTTCAAACACCTGTAATACAGCCGTTATCTATTTCATTGGGAGCAATTCAAACATGGGTAATTGAGAATGCACCTTGAATGATGACGATAGTGTAATTGTGACTAAGATTGCGTCGATTGCCCAAGCTCGTTCACACAGACACAAACGTACCATCCAGGTACCAGCATCACTGCGTATTTTGTTTGTGGCAACACGCGCACTTAAAATTAATGCTTACCCCACATCAAACATGCACACTTGCTGTGAATACACAAAATCTTTAGTTCCTTTCGTATTAAATGCACGTATTTTTTTATTACGTTCGAATTGAATTTGTTTAAATGCGAATAGTTTCTGCCCCTTGACATGATAATAGATTACTTTAAAGTGTTGTTGTTATTAAAAACTAGAGCAGCAATCCCCTTCGTTCCGCCAACGGATGAAGGGGCTCATTAATGCCTTTCTCAGCGCGCAGAGGTGTCACTGATTTAAGTTTTCCATTATTAGACATCATCACACTGCCTTCGTGTCTTCATCTTCAATTTTCATTTAAATGTTTGTCAAACGAAGAAAAAAAACATTTCGTGCCAATTTCATAGGCGGAATTGCGGAAATATTCAAACTAGATTACATATGTACTACTTCTTTAAACGAATTCCCCAAATAAATCAACTCCACTTGATCCACCAACTCATTTACAGCATAATGCGACAGCCTCTTTAATCCATTGGATTAAGTAACTGCCTCTCGGTGGACAGGGACGGAGATAAATGCCTAAGTATACGCAATCGCAAATTACAGTCATTTACAGAATTCTATAACCGGATGGAGTGAAGGATTATGATAACTTCATTACTTGCTATTGCTGCCACAAACTCATCATTATCATCGTCGCAATATCAATAAGCAAGCTGATTTTTATTTCTTAATACGCATTAAAACATGAATATTCATTTACGTATCTATTTACCTGTTTTATAGGAAGCTGTCATGCATTTTAAACAATGCGTAGGCATATTCTCTGAACATTAGTTAGGGGCAGGCACAAAAAAGAGGTGTGCTCAATACGAAATTCACAGTAGCAATTTTTTTGTCATCCCTTTGTCATATGTTTTTACCGCTCTTGTACTACAAGTTGTTATATATGTTTTTTCCTAATCATCATGCACAAACAATATCATGTACCTTCATCATCATCACCCGACAAATATTGCAAACTGTGACATATCTAATGGGAAAATTATAGTTGTAGCTGTTGTATTGTTAAAAGGAGAAGATTATACATAAAGATATAGATTATCTCCTCGATGTTGTTGTTAAACTACAGGCTTAATCTGATTTATACACTCTGGTTTTTACTGATCGCAAAGAAACGGACGACAACTTTAGAGTTCCAATTTTGTGTGAGTCACAATAACTAGTATATTCATCAGACTTGGTAAATGGTGACCTAATATACTAGGTAACTTACTAATTACAACTTACAAATTGAGTTTATGTGTACCTAATCAGTAGGTATCATAATAGCACTGATATCACTCCGACACTAATATTTTTTTTGACACTGATGTTGACGTTGTAGATTTAACTGTTTAACATCAAAGGGTAAAACTGAGTTGTAGATATCGAGATAACTACAATAATGAATGAAGGATTGCAAGCTCTACAGAAATCATTGAAGTAGGTAGCGAGCGGGTGATGATATAGTGGAACCTCGAGCGAACGTTTCATAAGATCCATGTTTTTTAGCAAAACTATGTTAAGTTTAGTTAAACTTTTTATAAAAAGATGTGCATATTTCAATAGATAATTCAATAGGATGGGTCAAGAAACCCAGACATTTTACGTAATAATCCATGATTGAGTGATTGATATAACTGACATTTTGAAAGGTTTTCCCCCATTCATTGTGATTGTTGGCTCATTGTTGGCTACAGATTGTGGGTGTAAGGTACTTGCGTTTCCTTCATAATTTAAAATTTGTGTGTATATTTAGTATGATTAAAGGACGAATATCCTGCATCTCAAAGTACATGCTTTTTTCCGTAAATACACATAAATCACTATATTAGTGCAAAACATAATGTTTGATTCAAAGGGAGTAGTGCCTACATTTATTTACACAGTAGACACAAAATAATATTATGAGCTGTTTATCACTTAATGAGGAAATTGATACCTAACGGATTTCCTTTCCGGAATAATGCATCATATGTATGTATCCATAATCATTATCCATCAGCCATTTCCAAACATAATCATAATGCTTTATGGTATAAAAGATTTACTTCTTATGGCTTTGCATTAAGTCTTTCACAACTACTGGTGACTGACAAAATAGGAAAGTTATGCTCGCATATATCGGAATAAATATATGCATGGCAGTTCACCAGCTGCCAGTATAGAGGGCTATATAGAAAATTATCGTAATTGATCAAATGATCTAATAACTTTTTGCTAAATAGGTAAATGTCTGTATTATTCGTAACACGTTAATTGATAGGGAACCGTTGAGGTCGTCGTCACGTCACAACATTGCTGACCAAGGTACTAATTATCAATCATGATAAGCACATTATTTTTTCCATTGCAGCGTTTAGCGTCACGAAGTCGTGTGAAGCAGCTCACTAAACGCTGTATTATCATTACAACCTACTCAAACCTTTTCACATCGTCAGAAAGCAACCAGAGAGTAACAATTCATACTATTATTGTGACGTACAAATAGTTCAGTTTTAATCGACTTTAATCAGTTTGCTTTAAGTGGTGATCTTTTATTGTGTCTATTTTTGATCTCGTTACGGCTACGATGATTATGTGATTTCATTAGATTCTACAAATAGATTCTTGAAAATCATTAGTACTTTTTGCTTGATATTGAAAACCGAAAAGGCGGATGTAGCATAAAAGACAATAACTTGATTTTATTAACTATTTAAATAACGATATCTAATGTTAGTGCACGCATATATGGAAAATTTGTATTATACATGTCCTGCTGTTATACTTTGTACGTGATGTAGAAGAAATGTACTCTTCATCTTGATTAATATCATAATAATAACAAAAAACTGACGTGTCACCTTCATTAATTTTCACGCAGTTATTACGGTGTGGTGACGCAAATTAAAAAGGATAAGTAAAAAGTAAAAACTTGACAAAATGAAGACAAGGTAAAATGTTATCATTACCGATGTAGATTAGCTAATAATATGTACGGTGACTTTTCCCTTAGCACAAGTAATACCATAATACTCGATGACATTGTTGTTTTTATTTTACTGAGATGCCTTAAAACTCCAGATTTTATTTCAATTGAGCAAGTCCCCATCAACTCATACGCACTTCTACCTCGTCGGTGTAGGTATGCAGAGTAACTTGTTTTGGCCGCTGTTACAGAAAATTGCCAAACTAGTAATACGTGGATCAAAACTAATTGGACGCCCAAAAGAATTCACGAGATTTTATGGTTACGTTTTTGGTATAAAGCCATTCAGCAGATCATCAGAGAAATTTTAAAGAGTTGTGTAATCCAGCTAGGTATGTCTTGCTAAAGACCAAACTCACTGCACGGGGAAATATATGACAGGTAAAACCAAAACAGTAACGGTATGATGTCATCTTTTGTATTTGAGTCTTGTTACATTATCATATAGTCAAACAGTACAGCATTTTAAAAAGTAAAACACGAAGTTTTTTTTATCAATTTAAGTGTGCAACCTGCCCCAGTTAAAATAATAAAATCGATATTGTATGTATTTTTCTGTCAGCAGGAGATGCATATTATTTTATCTATTAGAAGGACTGTGTGCGAATCAAATACAAGACGATCACGTAGTACATTATGTAGTGATGGTCATCTCTTCAAAAGGTTTATTGGTGGAAGAGAAAAAGTTAAAAGTTCAAACTTAAGACAATGTGTTCCTGATAAAGCGTATCCTGCCAAATAAGAAAGGCATATAAATATAAAAGTTGTATGGATAAATGAATATACAAAATAGCTTATTAAAAAAGCCAAACATGTATCTATTTACTAGAATGAACTATAGCTAGTAATTGCCAACTTTAAAAAAATATATATAATTCTAGTCATGGGTTAAACTCGGCCTAGCACATGAAAAAGAAAAGTGTTGTGAAAAGTAGGTAAATGAGCATCACGGAATTGCGCATTCATTGACACCTCTGTGCTCCACCACTTGACTGCAAGGCGATAAGCGGCAATGAATGAATAAATTTTAAAAAGAATTAATACATTTAGAAATTGCAGCATAACGCAATGCAAGTTCGTGTAAGATTTACACTTTCATTGAACCCTTTTTAGACTCTCGTCTCTTAATCGCGAGCGCGCTCTCTCTCTCTATCCTACCTACCGCGAGTACCGAGTGCTCTTATTATTTTTTTGTTTACATAAAAGTTCCAATTTATCGTGGTAAGTACATTACAAAGGTAATAGTAATTATGATATTTGTATCCTGAGACATTACACGTTCACATTTTCAACTTGCAATTTATTAATTTTCATTAGCATTTTCGGTACTAAATAAGACTTGCGGAATACATGTCTCAAGTCGAGGTATTGCTGGCTTTTAACGCAGTAACTTGGGTGGTTTACTTTACTGGCGCGTAAATAAATAAATTAGACAGCAATAATTGATTGGAGCTAACATTTTACTACAAACTGTTTAAAAATATAAAGATAAACAATACGTTATTGTATATTTACATCCTCACATGAAAAGATGATTCTCTTCTCTATTTTCCTGTACCTCTGCTTTTGCAGTGAGATATATGGAATGTAATAGATGCGTGTACATGAAGGGACGCTGAAACAAAAACGAGACACCTTTCTTATCGTTCCAATTTCACATAAAATTAAATCTCACATGTGTATTGTGGGAACAACTAGTATTTTTTTTTATTATCGCAATTGTTTACATAGGCATTGAGATAAAAGGAGAGCAATAAATTGCGTACAAATTTACCCACTACTACTAGTACTACTACGACTTCTACGACTTTGCCTACTTGATCTTAAAACTGCATTTCTTGTTTGAATTAATTAATTTTGCACTCCCTTTCAGTTTGGCAGAGCAAAAACTGTCTTTCTGTACCTAGATTCTATTCAAGCTATCTGCTAGCATTGACAATAAAAGACAAAAAACGTACCATTTCTCATTATTTTTTCTATATTTTGTTATGAAATAATATATGGAAATGTCAAGTGAAATAGACCAAAAACAAATCGTGTGCACTTTTACTAATCATGATGGACACTTGTGAATACTCTCACTTACGGGACCTGCCACTACCTGTCTTCTGTACCTAAATATTTACGTTGCATGCTGCAAATTTATATTCTATTTTAGTCCTTTTCTAAAGTTAACACCTCCTCACCATAAGTTGCTTGCTGCTGCTGCATCACGTAGTAGTAGCAAGGAGTATAGTATTGTTTTCTAGTTGCATCATCCGTCACAACATTTCATTGTTCTGCTTGTACCAGTCAACTCCCTGTACTCCGTGCAGATGTTATTTTCATTGTGCATAACTGAAAAATCTTGACAATTGACAATGTTATCACTAAAACTTTTTTTGTCCTTCTCGACTTAACCCAAATTCTTCACTGTCAGTTTCTGCTTTCGTGTGAATCTTACAATTAAATAATATAATAATATATAATCAAGTACTTTATTAGTTTCGGAATAAAGATTAGTCCTTCTATGGATGGAAACAAGAGTTATATTTGATGATTACAAATTGAATGCTGATGAAACTATGTAGCACTATAATAAGTAGGCATATAACACGGTACAGAACAACGGGGGACTGCGACCAAAATGCATGGTAAACTCGTTTAGACCTTTAATGATAATATCATCATGATTTTTGCATTGTTTGAAGTTTACGGTTTTGTTTGTGTTTTGGAATCTGTACGTCTAACATTTGGATAAAAGGAAAGCTCGTGTTTTAAAAATTAAATTGTGACTCACTCCTATTTTTGAATAATTTTCGTAGTCCCAATAAGTAAAAACTCTAATTTGCTCACATTGAATTGGTTTCAAAGTGAGATAAATATATTTATGTCGCAGCTTTTTGTCAATGAAATAATAATAAATTATTGTAGTAAGTAATTAGGTTGGAACAGAGCACACATGATCTCAAATTTTATTTTTTTTAGAATGCCACAAGATCCGATCAAAAAAACTGACAAAACGGAATAAATTCAGTAGTGGGAATAACCGTAGGTCACGGTACAGTACTCAATTATCCTTATTATCGCCACCGTCATTTTCTCCGAGTTGCATTGTTATTGTCAAATTGCAACCAATTAGTTATGCATGTAATATGCACAGAAAAGTATAATTTTGCCTTTCATGCAACATTCTTTCGTTATAGCACAAAACGAAGACTTCATGACGGCGTTTTTTTTTCAAGTGTCATGTTTAGAACTGGGTTTTGTTTGATAAGAATCATCAAGGGAAAAATTGAAAAGATAAAGGTTATGCACTATTATTTAAAATGTCCCAAAGCAGCAGTATGGTGCAGAACACGACAGATGTACACGCTAATCGCTGAAAGCAATATTAAAACATTTCACCTTCGCTCTCACACTCTGTCAATTTAATTTCCTTTCTTCCGACCTTGCTTCCCTTTTTATACAGAAAATTTTGAAAAATAGAGCACGTANGCTGAAAGCAATATTAAAACATTTCACCTTCGCTCTCACACTCTGTCAATTTAATTTCCTTTCTTCCGACCTTGCTTCCCTTTTTATACAGAAAATTTTGAAAAATAGAGCACGTAGAATGACTGTATTCTGACAACGGACAACTAACAATAAGAGTTTAACAGTTTTATAATTATAATTATTATTATAATTCGTTAAAATCTGCTATAATGACCACAACCATAATTTTAATGTGTTTTTACAATAAGCAGCTCATAAAAGTATACAACAACAGGCAGGTAATTGCTGTTTTTCCTTGTGAAAAAACTGTCTGTGTAAAGTGGTTCCCGATGAGCTGGTAAATTTACTAAAAAATACTATAGTATAGGTTGAATTTCAGGCAAGAAAACATTCAAATAAATATACCAACTACATCTTTTAGTGCTCAAGTAATAAAAAATTTAAAGAGACAAAGAGAGGTTGGATTTTAACTACGCGTTTGTTGATGTGTTGTTGCTTTTTTGCTTGTTTGGTGTGTAAACAACGATAAAAGTAGTACGGGTATGAACTTGTCAAAATTGGTAAATTTTCAGAGAAGGTAATTTAAAAGGCATTAAATTACGGTTAAATTACTGGACACGAAATGCAATTTCTCGTCGTGGTACTTAACAAAAGATAGTAATCATCCATTAATTTTATAGATTTTGAAGGTCTCTAATTGTTTTCATTCGATTTTACGAGTTATTTTGGATGGCAGAATAGACCAAGTCTTTATCACCCAACCTTTACTATTAAAATGCAATAACACCAAAAAAGATTTTTTTTCTTGAAAACTTATTACAACTTGTTAGCGGTATGCCAATAACATTCTTCAATTTTGCGTTCAAAATGTGTTTAGTGTTGGTATTGTAATAGCTGCTTCATGACCTGATCCTGATCAAAGGAGAAAATAATAAAAGATTATGCAACACAAATTTAAAATTGCTTGTTCAGTCAGTCCATTATTACTTCTTTCTGCACAGATACCTGATAATAAGACTTGCATCAACGTGAAATGACCACAAATAATGACGCATTATGGCATATTAATTGTTCAATAAATATACCTACAAATATGTGTATTAGACGGACAAGCGTGTGGGCTTTGGCAAATGTAGAGCAAGATCAAACATTACTGTTTCTCAGATTCCCCGATTTGAAGGTCGTGTGTGTGAGTGCGTGCGTACACATGCAAATGTGATAAAGTGAAACTGAATTTCAATAATTGATTGTGACTGACATAATGACTTCCAACCCGCTGACCCAAAAATGTTTCTTATATCCGCTGTCGTTCTGATACACTCTAAGCGATTTTCGCAGCGTCCCTGTCTAATACGGATGGATTGTTTACATTTCTACGCACATACCATTTATATACCTACACGCCGTCACACACGGTGATGATGGTTCTTTCTTTACACACAGTTTAAAAAATCCTACAAAACGACCGGTGCAAGGTTAATTGTTGCCCAGGGTCTATTATTACTCTCAGTTTAAATCTGTAATTTCAAAGACCTTCAAAAATCATAAGCAAAAATTTATTGCCCTATCATCATTGCGTCAACCCATCTCTAACTGCACTACAAATGGACAGCCTTAAATAATGAAACTGATGACGTGCCATGTATCACGCTGAAACTTTACAGCCAAGCGCTGCTCTAGCGCTAGTGAGGATTCAGAAGCGTAAGAAATAATTTATGGTTTGATGGTATGTAATGGCAGTAATGATAATAACTGTGTAGTGTGTAATTCTTGTGTTTAAAAAAATACTCGAGGAAAAACAAGACGTGTTTATTTTTATGATGTAAAGTCTACAATATTGCAAATCCGCCCCTTAGATTTATTTCCAATTTTATTCCCTTTTAAATGGCACACAGTAACATTGGCTGGCTTATTATTGACGCAGTTACCCATTTAGTTTATTAGTAAAAAGGCATTGTTGGTTAATAGGGCATTTTTGTTTATTTCCCTTCTGGTTATTCATGTGTTTATTTTCTATAATTCAGTGCCGTAATGCATCACTTATGGTCTTACTCTAACCATATATATTTTTTACGTAAATTGTTTTGCTGTTTTAAAAGCCGACATGTCGAAGCAAAATACGTTCACTTTTCCTGACTATTTTTCGAAATAACATAACATCATTTAACTTGCTACGTGTGCTTTGTGACGTGATGTACAATTTAACAAAATCTGCATGCCTAATCTCAACGAAATGGTAATACGCCGTAAGTTGATGTAATGATTTAAACGTCGTGTTTGTTAGAGACATTTATAGTAGAAACTTTAATCAGGCGAAATAGGCGTCTCTGTCTTATCGTGATGTTTCAAGCCACACAATCCGTTTTGCAAAATACAGTGATGTGTATGTATGTGTAGAAAATCTGACTTTTTGTAAATCCGTGAAAATTGCATGATCACATGTATCATTTGACGGTTCATGTTTCAAAGGGCAATTTGCATCAAAATTGTTTCTCTAGCTGTCGTGTGAATTTATTAGTAAACCGCTGAGTTTACAAAAAATGTGTAAATCTCAGACACGTGTATAATATATTGAAACAGAAAATTGTCGACAATTTAAAAATTGTTATTATGTACATATTACTTCTCTAGCCAATAACTTGACACTTGAAATCATGCACGATGATGACTGATGACTTAATGACATTTCGCAATTCGTACGTGCTACACGTTATTTTTATCTTTCATTATCATCATGTTCAATATGTTGGGTAACGGTAATGTGTATAATTCTCTATTAAAACATTTAAATTTTAAACGCAAACAATTGCTTCAGATTCTCTTGCAGCATAGTATTTTTCGGACAATCCAAGAAAAATAGTCTTAATTATAAAGATTGGAGGTTTTTCGCGTTTATTACCAAAATTAGCTTTGTTTGGCAACAAAGCATACGTTTTCATTTCGATATAACAAGGATATAACCGCTTACACGAGACGGGAATTGTAAAATAGGCACTCGAAAACCAGGAAAACGCTTCAATTTTAATTCCTTCAATGCATGGTTTGATAGAAAATCAAGCTGTAATTTGTTGTTGGAAATAATTAAAAGTAACAACAAAACTGATGAATAATCGGGCAAGGCATTAGTATATGTGACACAGCTCCTATATATTATTCTACCTATTCTTTTGTATTTATTACTGTATAGCATAAGAAATGCGCATCTAATTTAGAAATGTTAAATATTTTTTCTCTAGCATGAATTCAGAATCAAAAGACGTTGGACCATATTGTCGATTTTTCATTTTAGGATATAGGTATTTTTGTATACAGCCTCACAAAATCAAGCCAAAACACGCTTCGTTTCGAAATCATGTTCTCTAAACTGATGTTACAAAGTAATAAAATTTAGAATAAAAATTATGGCTTTTGGTTTAATGGCTTCTACTATCAGTTGGGATACCAAAAATTTTGTTTCAACTGTTCATCCGTTTACGCGATGGAACTGGTAAGTGGTAAGTAAACATAAATTCATTTCTGAAAAAAATACACACTTAATTTAAAAGCTACCAATCTTTCATTTTCCATTTTCAATGGCATTATTTGTAATTACCGAATGTTACTACTTCACTTCACAGTAATAACAATCTATTTAACATCCAAACTTTATGCAGAGATTGATGACGAGACAGACAAAATCGACAAGTGTGCTTTTGTTTCACATATAATGGGATGAAGCGAAGTGATAATTATAACTTGTCTCACATTTATTGCTGTCGTGGGGTTTAGAAAACACGAAGAAATTGTTTATCTATGAATATATTTTACTTGCAAAATTTTCAATGGTAAGCTACTTATATCATGTCATGGCATGCATCATGATTCATCATCATTGAAATTATATCATGTAGTTTATGTTGAACGTGCTGCAAATTGATTTCAAGTAAAACTTTTACCTGAAAACATTTTGCAAGTTGCAAAGTTGCTAAATACTATTATTGTACTTGAATTATTTGACCTTACGATAGAAACATTTCCAACAAAAACTCAAGGATTGATAGTACGAAAAACAGAAATATATGGACTCTGGCAATCGTACTTTTTACAACGATGCCTCTGAGGTTTCAGATAGTGATTACTAGGCTATAAACTTATATGTAAACACATATTTTAACGCGTGCACCGATCAATGTGAGTATGTATGTTTGGGTACGTATCCATATCGCATAAAAATAAGTCATTTGAGAGGTACTTATTTTTGCATATTTTGCCTTGTTTCCTGCATATTCAAGAAAAATATCTGTATGTTTTTATTTATTTTTATTTTTCGTATAAAAATGAATAAGAAACAGAGAAAAATGTCATTAAAAGACATCGACTCAATAAAGATAATGATATTCTTCTTGTTTTTGTCATAAATTTGAAATAAGCAGTTATTTTAAGAAGTAGATTAGAAGAATGCAAACCTCAGAATGTGTTAACAATAAGCTGTGTAGTGTCATGCTTGCTGCCGACATTCAAAAAAATTCAAAGAACCGTTCCTAAACCGATAAATTCCGTTTGTTTTCTCCTGAGCACAATGAAGAATAACTTCTGTAATCGGTTCATTTGACGAAAATGATACTGAATGCGTCAAAAGAGCGAAACACGCACTGGCAAAAGACGGCGTTAAGGAACAGATTGCAGAGATAGCATGCAACTACATTTTGTAGTGATTAATTACTTTGGGAGGTCAACTCAGTTATGATTTTGAGACACATGGAGGGAGAGAAAGAGAGAAAGACATATTCACATTTCATACGATTTCAACCAAAGATTCCATTTTTAACGCAGAGCCAGATCCATTAGAATGAAATTGGATCTTAGTACAAAATTACAAAAACGTGAATTAAAAAAACAATGCCCTACACAATACCATACTTATTTTTACATTTCTTACATGATTCTGTAGTTCATTGCAAATGATAGTAATATCCTGTTACTGCAGCGGCAGAGATCCATGAGCAATTTCACTGATGATACATAATAGGCGTAGACAATACGCTGAACAAACGTTTGATTGATAAGCAGTTTTAAAATGCTATTTTGTGACCTCTGGAAACTTGGACTACGCATGTACACTTCGTAATGATAGTTTTTACAGCATCTGTAAGTTGATATGTAGAAGAATTGGGGTTCAGCAATACATAAATGCATTTTATTGAAATATATTTATTATACAAAATTTTTTAATTTTTGAGAGGACTATATATGCAAATTTTTTAACAATAAAACTTGTCATACAGATTTCCAAAATGTCAACAAATATCACAGTTGCATGTACAATGTAATATGACAGTCAAAAGAAATCATCGTATGTTTTAGTGGTCTGTGGGTAAATTTTTCTTCGATCATATAACGAATTTAATGGCTGTTCTCTATGAAATCTACGTTCAATAACTTTATCAAAAAATCGACTTATTTTTACAGCAGCAGTAGATCCAGGAGCCAATGATTTAACATCTAAGCAGTTCTGAAACAATTTAAAAAAAATTCCAATGTAAAGATAATTATTGTTGTGTAATGGTTCATTACATCAAGATTATTATTTAAAGGTGTACGTAATTACCAAGAAAACTTCTTCAGCTCCACATTCTTCGGCAATTAAACTTGCACGCGAATGTACAGGAAGTCGATTACTCTCAGACAATGCATCTTGCTTAGTCCCAATTACAAATACAGGTATTTGTGTTGACCCAACAAATTGCTCTGGATCAAAATCATCATCATCATCTCCACCCAGCAAGGACGATGAAGATGCAGGCGACGTAGAAGTGCCATACGAAATTCCTCCTAATACATGGGAATTTTCTTTCTCTCTGCTTGTAAATATTTCCTTTAGCCATTTTCGAAGATTTGCTTCGGATTTGCGATTAGTTAAATCGTGAACCAGTATAACTCCATTGACACCATTGTAGAACACAGAACGGGAATTTCTATGGCTGGATGACCCACCCACATCCCATAGCTCCGTAAAGTATGTTTTCTGTTGAGGAGTACCCGCCTTGAAGTCGTGTAGTTTTACTTCTAACGAAACTCCCACCGTCCAAGAGGGACTTGATAGCGGCTTGTTGTAACAAATTAGGTGCACTGCAGAAGTTTTTCCTACACCTGTAATTACAGATATTTTTACAAATCTTTTTGTGCTCAATCTTTCATTTTCGTGGCATTCTCATGGTGTATAATATATTTTCAATATTTTGATGGCTAATACTAATGAAGATAAGAAGTGCTGTATTGCTTGCAGTTTAAAAGCTTATTACCTGAATCTCCTACCACAATAATTTTTACTTTATCATAGTTAGTCATCTCCGCAAATTTTAATCTGTTGATCTCAAAATTCTTTCTCTTTGTGCGCAGATGACAGACTACGGACACCTGATAATCCCGTTTTCTATTATAGAATCACCGAACAAATCTCAATATTTCAAGTTGTAGTTTACTTTCTATTGGAAAGTAGTTGATAATTTCGTGTCATTACTAAAACACAAGTGTTTTAAAACACGAGAATGAAGTTTCAATATCAACTTCGGGACAACCGGCTCAACAATAAATTGTGACGTACAGTTGGCAATGTAATGTGAATGTGTATGACGGAAAGGAAATATGCACGCTCAGCTGACGAGTCCCAACAGTCAACACACTCCTCACCTCATTTTACGTATTAGTCTGCTTTGTGTACATCATACAGATACAACTATTAATTGCTTGTACGTAGTAAAAATATACATTTACTTTATTTAAGTGCAACTGTTTTGTTTTATGTAGTCCTCAGCGGTCAGTTGAGTTCACTAATAGATAATTGGACAAGCGACAAGAGAGCCCTTTTGGAAATATGACATGTGCACGATATGTCCAGCATCCTTAGGATTAATGATATCTTATCTTGGCGAAATTCGGAGGCGTACATATTCATTTCTCTCTGTACAAGTTAACGGTGGTGGTGATTGCAGCTAAATTTGACGTGTTATAAAATCTAAAAGTTTCCAGGTTTGTGTTTGCTTGATAAAGAACTGATTTGATTTTCGCTGCATTGATTTACAAGCAGTGCAGTGGCTAAATATCGAGTTTTAACATCACCAAAAAATTGGTTACTTTTCTAAGGGTCCTGTGCAAACCGCCTTAATAATTTAAATATTAATTGCTCAAGTATTTTTGATGTAACGTGAAGGCAGTTTTTATACTACAGTCGATCGGCGCCGGGTGGTGACTATATATGTCATCTGGTATTACCGGAAGAAACATTTAATTGTGCAAGTTTAACTAACGTTTGTACGTACAGCAATAAAATGTCAGAAAATCAGAAAGATGTGGTATTTGTAACTGAAATTCCGAGCTATTTAAAGACCCTTGCTCGTCTAGTAGCACGTGGGTTTTATCAGATAGAAGACTCCTTAATTGTAGACATGCTTGTTCGAAACCAATGTAAGTATATGAAAATATGTGCTCATTTTTAAAGAGCTGAATGATACTTAAGCATTTACTACTACTGTTAAAAAAGCATCATGTTTGTACGAAAAGCAACAGTTGGTGGTCATTTACAAGTATGTTAATTAAATTAGATGATTGTATAATAGCTCCAATTTGTAAAATGTTTTAGTAGGCAAATTTTTGCAAACTGTAAATTTTTAAGAATCTAAACCAAAATTTTTGTGTATTCTGATTTATGTAATAATGATGATTTAATTATCCTTTTATAGATTTGGAAGCAGGGGAGCTTTTCGATCCAATGACGGCAGCCTTTTATTGTACCTTTTGCAAACAGCCGGTTGAAGAGGATGCCTCGGGTGTACCTAAAGATTCTAGATTAATGCTGGCAAAGTAAGTTCGTTTTACTCAAAACATTTGTTGACAGATTAAAAAAATTGCATTATTCTATTTTTTATTTAGATTTAATGAACAGGTTCAATTATTATTTGAACTTTTACGAAGAGCAGAAGACGTAAAATTAGCACCAGAACTTTTGGAACCAGAGCCACCCAGAATATTTAGTGATAAGTATGTCATTATTTTTTTCGTTATTCAAAATATGCAATCGTGCCTCGTTCATCAACTTTGCATAATGAACGATGACAATGTTCGTGTTTACTTGTAGTGCAAACTCTTTAAGTGGAAGAAATGAGCGTACTGGTATTTGGTCGGGAGAAGCAACACGTTCTACTGGATCGGCAGACACCAAAATTGATATTACGATAGGTGATGACGCTAATAAAGTTAAAAGAGAAGAAAAGAAAGAAAGGCCGATATGGATGACAGAGTCTACAATTGGAGACTACGGCGATAATGTATGATGGAAATAATATATACAATATACGCACATGGCTATTGAAATATTTTTACATCGGCCGATAAACAACGGGTCGAAATGAGGTTGATTTAATAAAATGAAATTATTTTGTACAGATTACCACCACGTCACGTCCGGTAACATCTGAGAGCACTACTGTTGACCGAGCACCCAGGGAAGATATCATGAGTTTATTGATGGCATTTGAAAAGAAAGATGGATCATCAGGTTATCCCGTAATACCGGGGCAAGATTTTGATGCTGATGATAATAATGGAAATGGCGAAGGTGATGACCGACATTGTCTTATTGCTTACGGCTAAAGTACACATCACATTTGTAATATTGTAAAAATTGACTTGAAATTTTTTGCAGTCGGTGAAATGGATGAAGACGACGATGAAGATGTCAATGTCCCTACAGTTCTTATAGGTTCGCAAAGAATACCAATTACAGAAATTAATGAGACCGTTATTGCTAGAATGACAAGTTCAGAACAGGAAATGTATATTCAAGTTTGTCAGGATTATTATACGAATGTGTTAGAATAATTCACTTGCATTTACTTACGCATGGTATTTATATTCTTAACTTTTCTATGCTTGTTTATTAAATTATTCCACCTCTGGGGTAAGTTGTTAGCATTTGCAATAATAATATACTTATAAAGATTTGCGAAATGTCTCAGTATGTTCAGGGTCCTTCGTGAACGCAATAATGCCTGCGCAAAAATCTATATATACAACTTTTATACAACTTTCGATATCATTGTCAACCAAATAAAAGTCTAAAACTGAAACATAAAGTACACTCGATTGTGCGAGAGCGCAAAACTGTCGCTTTCCACATTTCTTTTCCATCGGTGTGTTTCACGTCACCCCTCTTCAAATCATTATAGTAATAATATTGTTATAAATCTAAGATCCAATGGAAACTATTTTACAATGGAATGTAGGCCGTATCGTGGGTTCTTTAAAAACGAACAAAACAATCTGTTCATCCTCGATGCGTGGCACGTGCTTCACAATGTACTATTTTTATTTGTAAATCCACTGGCTGCAAGGAGGTTTCATAGGTTGTTCCAAGACTGGCTGCGCATCACACTTCACGTTTTTTGTCACGTTTTTTAAGGTCCTCTCACATTAGTATAGAGCACATATGTTAGTTTTCCCATTTTGTTTAATTTTTTTCTGACGGCCTGTACATTGCTGCAGAAGAAAACATGCCAAAAAAGATTGACGTTGATGTTAAATTTAAAGATGGAACGGGAACAGTCTTAGCCAATGAAGGGGGGAAAAGTTCAACCATTAATATTAATGACGGAGTCGATGCAGTTCTATTTGTTGTGGACGAAAATGAGATAGAAGATGAGGAACAAGAAGAAGATGCAGAGGAAGGAGAAGACGAGGAAGAAGAAGAACAAGAAGAAGGGAACAATGAAGAGGAGTGGGAAGAAGAAACAATTCCTGTAGAGCCTTTAGTTGAACCTGAACCTTCAAAACGCTTTCGAAGGCATCATTTCATCAAGCACGAAATATGTGTCCCCGATAAAACACGGAAAGTTCCGCCTGTTCCAAAAGGAAAACCCTGGTATCTTCGCAAGAAGAGAGATTTGCTGGAAAAGCGGCAAGACAGCAATATTGCCTTTGTTATGCCAAAACAGGAAGATCCTGAGGTTCTTGCTTTGCGTAAAACAAATAAAATGGTTCAAAAGCTGATCAAATATATGAAAAAAAGTTGGAAGGTAAGAATAGATAGGAAGCAAGAAGAGCGAGAACTGGAACATCGAACACTAGTTAGTGTATACACGAGAAAACCTGACGACTGGTTGGAGAAAATAAGACAAAGAAAGGAACGATCTTTGGAAACAGGATTCTTTTCTCCGTTGGACGTTCCTTACGAAGACCTTATAAATCTGGAGTTAGACTCAGCTCTGCTGACTTTTAAAAATTTACCTCCCGATCTTAAAATCACTGTAATTAATGCTTTATATTATACACAAACATTTTAATGGTCTCCAATTTTCATACGGAAAACATGCTTTAGTACTTTTGCTTGCTTCACGTAGGCTGAACGATGGATACGTATGAAACAAAGAAAAGAAGAGCTGAAACGCGTAAGTTTTCTTGTTTTAGGTTATATGCCCATCAATATTTAAAGGCTGAAAAGAAATGTGGCAACCTATTAATTATTGTGAAAACTTTTATTAATTAATACCTATACACTCATTGTTCTCTTCTTGCCGATGATGTTGCGTTGCTGTATCTTACTTACAGAAACGCGATGCATTTTTACCTCGCATACCTCACGGAAAAATAAAACGACCAAGTTACAACAAAGGTAGACTAATAAAAGATCCTGGCGGGGTTCTAAAAGTGGATCAATTCGTAAGGGTTGCTGAGAATTTTCATAAAGGTAAAACTTCTAACCAGATTAATATGACGCTAACTTTTCGTTAACTTTGTTAATTGTTAATTATCGTCATTCTAAGCGTAGCATTGAAAAGCTAGGTTTAAAAAAGATCGTCTGTGGTTTACTTGTCGCGGTGTTGGTGGTTAGGGTGCGTATATACAATTTAACGTCACATAAATTTAATACACCAGAAAGTGTGTAACGGAATTTCCGGCGGACAAGACGGCAATTTCTCGGAAATTAGAAATATGTATATAACTATGGCCCAGACATAAATATTACTTTTAACTACACTATTGCGTCCCCTCATTTAATGTATAGTATATAAGAAGACACTTCTATTTAAACATTGATATATAATGTCATAATAATCTTAAAAAAATCTTATTACTCCGCTTCAGTCACGAAAGGCAACACTCCTTATTCTAAGGCTCTCAAAGAGTGGTCTCAAAATAAAGAAAAGGAAAATTTACGCATGAACTCTGGCTTTGGAATAGTTCGAGAGGGCATGTTTGACTTCAGTAGAAAACGACGATCTAAGGATGCACAGCGAGCGTCGCTGGCAGCAGCGGAAGGAAAAAAAAATGTGGATCAAAGGAGAGTTTCCATTGTAGATGCCAGGTTTGCTTTACAATGAATTACTGTCACTGTGGCAGATGCTTTCATTCTTTTATGTGTGCACCTTTCTTATGCGTGTTTCAATATTCAATGAGTTTCATAAAACATACGTTTTCCTCTTCCAAGAAAATACCAACGGGATATGTTGACGTATGAAAAGTTCATTATGGCTATTTATGATATCATGAAGTCGTTACTGAATATAAAAACGAAGCAGCTTGAGTCGAAGGTAGAAACAGTTTACTTTCTAACAGTCTGTTGGAGGCAACCTTTCTTAAGAATTCTTATAATCGAACCTGAAAGACTAATTTGTTCAATTTTGTTAATTTTTCCGGTCATTTGACATACAAAGTTTCCGCTACCACCGACGGCAGTTCTTCAAATCAGATCGAGTAGCCCCGATTCATCAGATCAAGTTTTTAAAAACAAAAATACACCCTTACTTATCCTTCAGCGACATGCCCAGCAAATGAAGCAATCCCGAGCAAGTGTTTTTGGTTTGGGTCACCGATCTTTTGCGGTGGTATCAGATGCAAGAAAATCCTTAGCTCCAAAATCTTCAGCTGTAAATCTGTTGAAAGATGGCAATGAACCTCCACCAAACAAGTAATAAATTCAAACATAAATCAGCATTTAATTTGCAAATATCTAAAAAAAATCTTTGACTGATAATGTGTAAAACATGCTTATCCTTCCCAGTAATCCCATTCACGTGCTTTCACACGGCAAAATATTATCAAAAAAACCGTCAGGAGCGGTTAATGTACGTAAAAGTTTGAATGATCTTGCAAACAAAGCGATACAACGCAAAAGTAATGTAGAGGAGATCATGGGAAAAGGCGGCGCTGGAAATGTCTTAGTCAATGACGTTGGGAATCTAAGTCCCGCCCAGTATGAAGTCTTACTTTAAACCGGAAACTTTATAATTACATGTTTTTGTTCAACGGAACGGGAAACGTGTGTCTTACTTTGTCCCTTTAGATCCTTGACACAAGTTGTTGGTGACATCAAACGCGAACACTCTTACCAAGATATGTTGGAACTGAAAACCAGAAAGCAAACTATGCTGACTGCGGAGCAGAAAATAAAACGACTAGCTGAGAACCCTGAACATGCGGCGATTCGCAGAGCAAGAAATTACATGACCTACACAAAACTGTTTGAGCGAAACAAAAAACTGAAACGGCCAGTTTGGCACAACATAGATGTTGCCGCGTTGGCTATGGACTTTAACAATGCCAAAGGGTATTGAGCAGTCTTTTACGTTTCTGTTTGTTCCATGGATGGTCGTTAATTTTGCATAATGTCTCAAAAGAAAATTTTCACGCTCGTTCACTGCATGTATTTTCTCTCTGCTTGTGTAAAAGACTTGCTGACAAAGATCCAGCGAACCTTACAGAAGCGGACGCTGCGGAAGTTGTAGAGATGGCTTTGAAGAAAAGAAAGACGCTGTCAAAAAGAGGCACCATGGCAGGGGAAGGTGAAGACGAGGTAAACAATAAAAGATGGCCTGAAGAGTACGACATCCCTACGCCAACTTTCCCGTTTCCTCATTCAAAAATCAAAATACCCTCCGAGGAGCAATCTCGACGAAACCTTTTGAAGAAAACGCCTCACATGGATGAAGTCCCGTCTACGCCAGTTCGTCGACTGTATAAGCTTGCTGGTGTTCGCACGACGGAAATGGACATTTTCAACAATATCATGGAAATGAAAAAAACGTTCCGTGTAACGGAAAACAAGGTAAGAGTTTACTACGAAAACGAAATCGGCAAGTTGGATTGGGACACGCTCAAACGATTTCGATGTAAACTAAACGGCCTTCATCCAAGTCCGGTCTACCAATGGACAATATCCGTCATGCGGATGAACCAAGAACAACCAACTACCGTAGCTCCAGGGGGTACTGCTAGTGCGGATGAAAGTGAGGATGCAGAGGAAAGAAAGTTGAAGCAGAAAAGACCGGCGTTGTGGTACAAAAAGTTAAAAGAGGAAGCGGAAATAAATGGGGCGACTCGACACAACGGCTGCCACACGGAGCTACAGAAACTCCTCAAATACTGTGATGTTGATATGAAGACAAAACCGCATATGTTAAACAGACTAGCACTGTTGGTGGTATCCCTCCCCACGACTGAACTAGCGACGAAACATTGGCAGAAAGCTATTGTGGTTAGTTTATTGAGCAAAAATGTATCGTACAATCCATTCATGTATTGTCATTGTCACCGCCGTTTTATGGGGGTAAGAATTGACTTTCTCTTATCTTACTTTAGTTTTTATTGGAACACATGTGTGGCGCTCCACCAGAAGTTATTCACCATTGGCTAAAATATCGCGGAATTCCTTACTTACTGTAAAAACACGAGACGAGACTCCTCTACATTGACTCTTATAAAACGGACAATTACTTTAATAAATCATCTATGCCTCTTGTATTTCTTCAGTCCACCAGCTATCATTTCTCTAGTCGTTTATAAATAAATACGAGCGAGTCCTCCAGCACCCGTCGTATTTCCATCGGTGTTTCACACAAGTTGAAATTTTCATGATGTCTTTCCAGTGAATCTATCCACTTTCCAAAGTTTTCAATTAGTACCACCTGGACCGTTTAAAAAAATAATGAATGTTAGATTTTGCATAGGACTTGGACTTCTACATCTTATCAATGTTTCATTCACTTTTCTATACATGTGTGTTTCGACAGGCACTAATTATTGTACGCAACTTTACATGTTGGTGTATATATGTTTGCAGGGAGGTTCTTATAACTTACAATGTATATATAGTGTATTAGATTTTTATACTAATCTGGATTCACTTTACCTGTGGAGCTACTCCATTTCTCGACTGATATAACACCCATGGGGCGTACTGGGGATTTTCTCCGGCTGTTACTACATCACTTCCTGCTTTACAATACACGGAGTATCTAGAGAAAGAGGCAGTTCTTCTTGTGCTTTTCTCACATTGGTCTGTCTGTGTCATTTTGGATATCTTTCTGGACTTACAAATAACTGCCATCAATTCCATTTTTACTTGAATCTGGCGAGATCTAGTTCCGGTGAAAGATTCATATACGTCGTGTTTACAACTGTATCCACTACCCGACAGGGAATGAGGGGAGCTCCGGAATGATACCGACGACGACAACGATGAGCTTAGTAAATGATTAATTTTTTCTTCGTTAAATGGATCCATTTCATCGTTCACGTCATCCGTGTGGTTTCTTCTTGATGGATAGTTGGTAGAGTGATTATTTATTCTGGCATTTTCTAAGGGTGGAGATGACTCCTGTGAACCAATGTGGGCGGAAGAAACGGTTAAATCTTCCAAATATCTAAACATCACTTTCCACGCTGACTTGAGTCCTTTGAAAAAGCGAGATTCGACGTTACCTTGATCTACTTTATTGAAGCAAACAAGAAAATATATAACGGTTAAAAGTGACAAGAAAAGCCTGAACAGTATTTACTCTATTTTTCCTCTCAGATATTTTTTCAACAAGATCAAAATATTTTCCTTGACATAAATTTGCTTCGAAAATAAGTACGTAGAGTTGTGTATGACTAATGCACTTTTAAAAATCAAATAGACCCACCTGCAGCCGCGTCAGTGAAGTCACAATGAATGTTTTTCTCTTGATTGCTCAGACTTTTCTTCAGTAATATCGTTTCACTTAAATTACTACCATGGCTGGTCTCCCTACTGCTATTTTTCGCAATTAAGTCGGTGATGTCAATTTTCATGTTGGGAATAATCGGCTTGTTCATTTGATGTTGGTACATCTCAGGGGATCGCCCCCAGAAAAACTTTTGTTCGTTACTAACAATCTCCTCGGAGGGGTCCTTCCTCGTCACTTTTAATATTAGTACCGGGTATGGCACCGTTGCAAAATGTACACTGTTTCGTTCATGGCGTTTGTTCCTTTTATTTCCGCCAGTGCTGAAGAGACCAGTTTGTCGCAGCAAGTTGTGAATAGTTAAAGCTGCGGGTTGGAAGTATGAATACTTCCTTTCAAAATAATGTTCCAAGGGAATATGATGAATAAAGCTCATTTCGCCATTTGAATACGTTAGAAAAGGCACTGGTTTCAAAATTTTTCGACAAAGTAGGTCGAGAAAGCCAGCAGGATCTACATTATTCAAATTTAAATCAAAATTTGGGTCAATGGGACAACTAGATAATGGATAGAAATGTCTTGCATGAAAAATTCATAAACAAAATGTCAGTAGTTATAGTATGAACAAATTCTGACAATTAAATCTCTTTCTTACCTTGAGTTTGTTCCAAAGGATAATTTTCCTCCACTAATTGCACTAATTTAACTACTTTGCTCGCTGGGCAAAAGTAGTTCATTCGTAATGAATAGACAATTTGTTTTCGTAGTAAAGAGAGTAAATCCTGTTTCAAGCTGATGTTATTGTGCAAATTTGTTTTGCTTTGTGCATGAATAATGCTGTGGTGAGGCAGCCCGTCAACAAGCAAGTCATCAAAGGCGTCAGTTAAATAGAACATTGCAAAAAGTGTTACGTCTACTGCTGGCGATGAGCTTCCAGATATTCCACGATGTCTCCCTAATAAAGAATAATAATGCACATAAACCACTCTATATAGTAATATCCTTTAATATTGAATATGACTGTTTTTTGGAACTGTCTAAATTTCTAACAGAATTTCCAACTCTCTCTCCTAATTCCATTATTTCTCCAACCTACTTTCTACAAAACAACCTAATGAATCTACAATAGAGTACCGACATGTTTTGAAATATTACGGCAATTAGAAATTTATTACGGTTTCATAAGCGGCATTACCATACTAGTACCATTAGCGTGTTTAATATATATAGCTTACCAACTGCATTTTTTAAGTCTCCAAGCGAGTTCAAAACAAGAAAGCTTTCCATTCCTTTTTTCCTTGGCATAGTCCATAAATTTTCATCATTATCGCCTTCTGCCACAATTTTCTTAAAACTTGCATGCCCCACACCACTACTTCCACTTTTGACAGACCAAACACTTAAGCTCAACGATGAGGAAGAAATTCTACTACTGACAGTTCTCTTTTTCCTCCGTCTTTTATGTTGATGAGACGACCCTGATAAGCTTGCCGCTGATGTCTATCAAAATGAAGTAGGTATCATGGATTTATTAAATAAAAAATAAAGTGAAAAGTTCTGCCCAAAAAAAGTTTTGCAATGATGTATAAATTATTGATTTGTGAAGCAAAAAGTTGCGCACATACAGAAACTCCAGACAGGGATAATCGTCCAATGTTCTCGTTACTACTTCCGTCCTCATAATCTGTGGTAAGTTCCGTTTCTGTAGAGGAATATTTACTTGCTGGTATTACCAGTTTGGGAATACTTCCTGTATAACTCATTCCACCGCGTGGAGCGGATGAATAACTCTCTGCGGATGTTGTTATCTCCGTTTCCATTTTAAAAGTCTTTAACATTTAATACAATTGCAAAATTTATAACTTCTCTAGGAAAGAGGGCAATCCTCACCGGCAACGGGCCGAAATACACTGCCAGAAATATCTGAGCATTGCTCTGAATTTGATTTTGCCCTGAACTTTTGTACGAACGAATAATAATAATTCATTCATCTAAATGTGTTTGGTTATACTCACACGAGAGATAAGGAACATGGGCTGTCATTCTCATAGCAAACGGTTGTAAGGGTATATTATGATTGAACGCTCTCTCTTGACTGGATATGTTGACAATAAAGTAAAAACGTATCCTTATCACCAAATGATGATGACATGTTGATAAAATTATATTCATTTTATTACGTATGCGAGCATGCAAAGGTGACGTAAACGTAAATAAATACATATTTACAGCTATCCACACTTGGTGTTTTCGTCGGACAGTAACTGTCCAACTGCTGTACAAAACTGTAGTACTTTATCTTAGTGGAAAATGAGCGAGCTTTATTTTACGCATTTGAATATGTTGTTTTGTGGCTTATGGTATCTGTAAACGAACAGTTATTAATTATCATTATCACAACATGTTTGCACTCTTGTCGCCTGCAGTTGTGAAAAACAAACTGAACAAGTTCGTCTGTACGAAACGTTTACTATGTATAAATTTCAGATTAAGAAATATGATTCAACCTCCCTGCTATAGACCTTATTGTTATAAAAAGTACGAGTCTTGCTTAATCAAATAATCGTAACGGTTAACGGATGATTAATAAGAATTCTTCTAAAGATAGATTTTCATTCCTTGTCTCATGCCTTTAACATGTACAAACACATATTTTTATGCATGGGAAAAAACAAACAATACGGCAAAGCCTGCAGTGAAAATAACACTATTTTAACGTATTTAGTTTGCGAGAAATGATTTGAAAAACGTACTGAATGTTTGTCAACATCAATTTAATCCTATTCAATGCTAACCTTAAATTAACCTCATTTTACTAATGTCAATTTTTAGTGGCAGAAGTAAAGTCTTATTCATTTATAATACAATATAATACTTTATTATCTTTGGGTTGTGTCATGGATTGGAACAATATTTTATAAAAATTCGTTTTATGAGCTGTCAACTTCGACTCCAACTCTGAAATGACGTGTTTTTTTATTATTTTTCCGGATTTTAATAAGTTAATTTAATGATAACATTGATATTAAATAAATGAAATTACAAAGAATACATGATTGCATGAAACTCATTTAAAAACAACGATTAAGCTCACTATTCTATCATTGCATACAACCAGTAGTAGGAGTGCATGGATCCTTGGTCATGAAAAGTAACAGATAAATAAATATAAGCAAGTCCTGCAAGTACCCAACAAAATGATACAAACTAACCGGGAAATATCTGAGACAAAAAACAAAGAACAATTTTGTTACAAAGGGATTTTTAGACGACGTGTCATACAATGTTTTTATACAAAATCTGTCAGTCTAAATTGTTTAAATGTACGGAATTCACGCAGCTTTATTAGATTTTATGACAAACCATTTTCTTTTGAAGATCTCATTCGACTGTAATTTATCTGAACAGCAACTGCAAGCTATTAAAGGTAGTACAGTACCGTTGGACAGCATGAAAAGTGGGAGCACGCACTAAAAAAATAGCACCGCTTACCGCTTCATTTTACCGTTCCATGAAAAGGAATGAATACTTCACACTTTTATGGACAGACCAAGGCATATATTCCCGTTAAAACATTTTAACAGCAAAGGGAAACGAGAAACATGGGGAATCTGATAGTTAATATTTTCTATGGGAGATAGTTTAAGTTCAAAGTGGTTTAATAAAATTGTTAGATTATCGTAGATATAGAGTAATGCACAATGCAAATAGCAATTTTGTTTCACACTAATCATTTTTAGAATTGAATGAAACAATGATATTTATTTCTGACAATAATTGCCATTGCAAGCGAAGCCAATTAGAACAAATTAGCTTGATACTTAACATCATTTATTAAAACCTACAAAAAATGAAGCGATCTCGAAGAAAAGAAGAGTATATTAATACTGCCATCGAGTTGGATGAGTACGAAACGGTATCTTCAGGCGATGGTATTTTTCACTGACAATGACTATGCTCAAACACCAAAGCAAAGTAAAAGCACATGTAACTATTTAACAATAACATCTTTTTTGAAGACGATGAAGGATACATGGGTGAAGATAACGACGACGATGATAATCCCATCAACCATATTAACATCCGCTACGATGAATACTCAGAAACGTACTTACCTGATGTCCAAATACGAGACACTGAAGACCCTTTTAAAAACACTGAGTTAGTCCTTAAATTTAGTCCCCAAATCAACATAGAAGCGCTGAAATGGTTTATCAAAAGAGTCACGACTAAAAAGTCTCAGGGTGGAGCAGAGCTTCTGCTTAGACGAGAGCCGTATTTCGGACGAGACGGAGAAGTACTTTTACACTTTATCACTTTTACTCGAGAAATAAGACAAACTATTATAACATGAATACTTAAAAAGGAGACCAGAACATTTCCCGTTAATCTTTATACATTTTCGTCATGTTAGGGTTTAGTTGTACACGTGACAGCAAGAGGTTGGCGACTGCTGGAAGTCGCAGAAAAGCTGGAAATTAAAAAAATGGACTATCTTAGGGAAGTTCCAAGGCCGTTTAAATTACAAGAGCTAGGCAGTTTCCTGACTGAGTCAATGGAAATTAGTGACATATTAACTCCAGCTGAGAAGCAAATAGTAGTTATGCACGAGTTAAGACACTTTCATGTACACCCTGGGGAGACGCATGTGCCTGGGTATAAGCAAATCAAGCTGACAACAGGACAATCCATATGTAAGCCTGCAACACACAACACATATTAAAAAATTAAGCTTTAAATGGAAACTCATTGCTGCAACTGTCAGACGTTGATTGTCTTTCGCCTAATCATGCAGTTCACGTCTTCACATCCAGGCAGTTACTCACGTCCTACTTTGCTTTGCATCAAGAACATGAACTAAACAAACTACAGGGAAAGTGGTTTTGGGAATTTTGGGACCCGTCGCCTTACGAAGACATTCGGTCGTATTTTGGGGACAATACTTGTCTTTATTTTAACTTCGTGGCGTATTACAGTTACGCGCTGATTGTGCCAGCAATTATTGGCTTAATTATGAGAATAGTTGCCGGACCACCTTTTTCATCACCTTGTATTTTTGTTTTGCATCATTAATATGATGTTTGTCACCATCTTTTTTATCAACTGGCACAGTTACCAGTCTCTAATTACGTACAAGTGGGGCACCTTAGGAATGAATCGGTGGGAAGAACCAAGGGAAACACAAGACGGTGGGGTTTTGACTCTCGATCCGATAACAGGACAAATACAGAGGAGGTATCCGTACTTCACAATGGTGTTGAAGGTACATGCATTGTATCACTTTTCTATTGAAACTAGCGACTAGCACTCTTATTTCTTCCTTTTATGTAACAAGTTACTCAACCAACATTATACAATTTATTTTGATTGGACAGACGTACGTCCTGTCGCCCATTGTGGTTTTATCATGCTGCGCTGCAGCCATTTGGTGCATGTACGAATATTTGGAGTGGGAAATAAAAGCAAAGAGTTACGCCAAAGGAAAGGTCAAAGGGGCAGAGAGTACTTCGGAAGAATTGTTTTGGGAATATGGGTTCATTTACATACCCGCCACCATTTACGCCACCGTAGTTTTCCTATTGACTAAGATGTATCGGTGGCTAGCAAATCATCTCACAGAGTGGGGTTAGTATACGAATGTTGTATGGATGGGTTAATTACCTCATATTGTGTGCAATGCCCAACTAATTACATTCTGTACAACGGATTCTAGAAAAACACAGAACGGAAACGCAGTTTGAAAAAAACCTCGTCTACAAAATGGTAGTTTTTGAAGTAGCTAACGGTTTCTCCCTTTTACTTTATACAGCTTTTTGGATAAAAGACGTCTTGCTCCTACAACGGGTATTCAAGTTATTTTTACAAGTTCGACGTAGGTGAAAACTGATTTTCCGACTAATATGTATACATTCTTTTTCATTGCAGCGCCTTTTTGTACTACTTGCAATATTTCAATTGTTCATGACCCTTGAACAATGTTTCGTACCGTTGCTGTTTCGCAAGGGACAAGCAAAGGTACGCATCTTATTGTCATATTAAAGACAAAAGCTAATTGTTGTCCTTGGTGTACGTACATGTTGTGTATTCTAGATGCACGGTTTTTTGGAGCAAAATAAACTATTAGTGACCAATGTTTTTCGAGGAAGTGCCTCGACTGGTTCTATTATAGGAGACGGCGCATTACAACAACCAATACCTTATCCAGGGTTGGATGGACTTGGGTTGGATGTGCTAGATAAGCAGGATAAAAGAGTCCAAATGTCGATAGTGGAAGAAGCAATGGCACCTTACCGTTACGAGGTGCGTCCATAAATAAAACATACTCTTTGTATGTGTGAAAATATACTTTCCAAGTATTCGAAATGCTAGAAATGCAGACAATCATGTTTGTGTCTAACTAACTGTCCAAAAATAATCCTGTTGATCCTCCAGGAAGATTTTGACGAATATCTTAATCTATACCTTCAATTTGGATATATATTCCTTTTCTCCTCGGTGTATCCTCCAGCAGCCGCTTTGGCTTTAGTAAGCAATCTCCTTCTGTTATCCTTGAGCTTATTTAAAAGACGGGAAGTTTACCAACGCGCCCTTGCCCGTAGAGTGAGTAGCATTGGAGCCTGGCAGCAGGCATTTGCATTGACTGGTATATTCGCTGTAATAACAAACTGTGCTCTGTTGGCGATACACAAACCGTTACGAGATGAATTTCCGACATTCTCTGATACTGAATGGTTTCTTCTTTTTGTGGTTATTGAGCATTTCATATTGGGACTTCAGTACACGGTCAAGAAACTTTGTCCAAAGGTCCCATACGAAGTGAAAATTTCTCTCGCGAGGCTGGAATATCGCTCTAAGATGGCCCTTCAGCGTGAGGTACATCTGACGCAATACAAATTGTTGATTACAATAGTCAATGGTTTTAAAATAGTAGAGCTACTTCATCAAAGAGTGCATATACCGACATTTTCAGCAAGCAACAGCAACGCGTAGGCGAATGGGACAGGTTTATCAGCCAATTAATAAAAAATTAGCTGACAGAATCCACACACAGGAGTTGGGCTCTGATACGAAAGGAAATGCACCAGGTGGGAATTCAACTAATATGAGGCATTCCGCCGCAGCCTCGCCTGGAACAATAAAAGGTGCTGGACCCAAGCAAGGAAATACTGGGAATACAGGTAGAAATAATAAAACAGTAAAATGGAAGAAGAACAATTAGCTTTTGACATATTAACGGAATGAATATAATAAAAGATGTAAAGCTCTAGCTTTTGAGACTTTATTTATTATTGGCCTAAACAATGGGACGTATTCTAAAGACGCATAAAGAATCATTGTGTCGACATGAACTATGAAACAGTAAAATGCATTGTTTTCAAAATATAAATTGCAATATTCTACTTGGTAAACTGTAACATGTTTCTTGGAATTTGCCACGGTTAAATTGACTCCGCATAATAGTAATATCGACTCGAAACCGTATTATAAACGTATAACCGTGTAGTAATCAGTCTTACAAATATAAGCATTTCAAATTGTAAAAAAACAGTGAGAGCGTGAGTGTATGATCGCAATATTAGATTTTTTGAAAGTTTCTTACCAATAATTATCGGGTTTACAGTTTTCACGATTTTTTTTCTGTGCAGCTGAAGGGCAACTCAAAATGAAAAAACTTTCACTGGTATTAGTTTGCGGAATTATTTTATGGACTCCTCCGGCTGCATCTGGTAGGTTGTATTACGTTTACGTAATACAGATTTCATCAAACATGTGGCTGTTTGATAACGTCGCAATTTTTGCATCATCGCGTGTAGATTGCTTCAAGCACATAACAGGAACATTGATCGCTATTTGCTCAAGCAGACAGCTTTGTGGCTTGTATTAAAAAAATCGTATTTGCCCATGAAAAATATGTTACGATGTATACATTGCATGGTTTCATTAAAAGGATTCGATGCTCGAAATGACTTACCGACGAAACATAAGGCAAGCTTGTTTCTACAGAACAAGGTAATCCCAGGATTTGGAAGTGAAATTTCTCCAGAGGACACTCTTCCAAAGGCAGAAGGTTGTTACAACACTTTCTGTTTTAATCAAGTGCTTTTTTTCTTTTATGTATTAATGTGGAATTTCACAGCACATAGTAGTATATTTTAATGTAGCCCACCTTTTTTAAAAATTTGCTTGTATACAGACTACTTAGCACCTGTCAATGCATTTGTGGATTCCGGTTTGCAATCTGCTGTTCTTGAAGGAAATTATCCAGAATTCGACATTAAAATAGTGAAGCCACAAGCGTCTTTGATAGCTAGGAAAATGGAAGATGATGATACTTCCACCGGTGGTGGTGAAACAGTCATTGGGAAACAGCTGGCTAATAAAAAGTTAATTCTGCTGGATCCTGTGGAGCAACTACTGTTTCTCAATAGCAGCAGTAATGTTACAACCAATGGCACCATCCTGAATGAAGAACTTGATAAAGCGGATTCAACTACAAAAGAAGGGTTCAACAACTTTTTGAAGAAACTGGTAATGTGCAAAGGAAAAATCATTAAATGTCAGAAGAAAAATCTTTTGTCATGTTATTTGTACTGTCTTCTTTCCAATCACGAGATTGGAACGCTGGTGAAAAGCAATGTAAAATCTCTCATAAAGTCGTTATGTGGTCCAATCGGAACAGTTTTTGACACGGTAAGCGTATTTTAGCTCTTACTACCCCTCCTCATGCCTTCATAATTTTAAAATCATTTTTCTGTACTAACAATTTTTATTCGTTTATTACAACAGAGCGTCGCATTGGTTAGCAAAAACCTCGACAATATTAAAACCATTCAAAACTTTGTCACGTTTCTTCAAATTACTCCTGAAAATTTTAAGCGATTCACAAGACTTGCTGTAAGTTCAGTCCCGAGCATTCTTTTAAAACATTCGGATGTGTACGGAGCTTCCTATTTCAAAACACTTTTGAACGGATTAGAATCAGATGCCAGAGCTGCCGCAAGTACCATAGATATCACAAACGAATTGACCAATCCAGGTTGCCCCGTTGTTAATATTTTCAATGCTGCGCAGCACGTTGTTAGCATTTTGTACAAAAATCCGAACGTGGTTGACACATTTTTGCCGGGGATTTGGCTGATTCCTAAAGTTTTCCCTCTAATTAATGCATCTACTATAAAGGATTTGCTAAAAGCGTTCGGAGGAGCATTAAGTATTTTAGTGGGGCTGAACTGTGGACTTATCCAGTATAGTCAGACAGGAAGTAATTCTACCTGTGAAAGTTCTGATCAAGTGGTTTGGGAGGCAACGGAGCAGGAACTTGTTTTACCCGAGAGTGGTGTACCTGTGGTTTGTGGAGCAGTACCATACATTCCTGCCCGGGTGCTATTAGATGACATCATCCCACCTGTTTTTAGTCAAGATGAATCTACCACCACAGTTACACCGGTAGTGGTTTTGACAAGTGGCAATGATACAGGAACGCCGCAAGTTTCGGTAACAGCAGTGGTAGCAAACATGACGAAAGACACGACATGGATAGACAAAATAAGTAAAACGTTGGATACTGACAATGACTGATGCAAAATATTTTACATTAGCATTTTCATAATTTTATACATTATCAAAATTATCATTAAAAAGGAACCCACTATTAAAATCAAATTTCGTGCTATTTGACTGTGTGTTATTAATTTTATTCATTGCATAATTTATTCATAACATCAAACATGCCAATAAATAATTATTGTAAACAAATGTTTGTGACTGTTAATTCGATTCAGGAACCTGCCTGACTTGTACAAATGTGTACTTGAGAGTGTAATAAATAGTAATAAACTAATTTCCATTTTTATTTACCCAGCATGATCACGGAATAGGATAGCATAACTCATAAAAAGTTCAAGAAAACAAAGAATAATTAAAGTTATTGTCTTACAGCATCAAATTAATAGCAGAAATCAGTTCAAGGAAAACTTAATTAATTGCAGTTTGTTCTGGTGGTATTGGAGAGAGAAAACACGTTGTGCATGTGTCAAACTTTAATAATATTTTCTCAAATCACTTAACATATCAATGTTATTTTAGAAGCTTTCAGTTTAAGGAAACATGGCCAAGGATAATAGGAAACCGGCCCCGGATATTGTTTACCCGCGAGTAGAAAATATAGTAAGTTGGAAATACTTTGGCATCAGTCACTAAACTAAAAGAGGGGAAAACGTTAAAACAACAGAACAAAAGTGTTACGCACATTACTAAAAAAAACTAGTTACGCACACGCAATAGTGCTAGCAGGGTACAAGCATGTGAAGCAACTGAAAACATGTTGTTGTAAATGATAATTCTGCTTATATTCCGATTAACATCAGAAAGATTATAAACAATGACGGTAAAATATTTTTTGTACATTACGGGTGGGTGTTTTATGAAAGACTCACTTATATATTGCATCAATTTAAAAAATTAGGTGTTTAGCTTTATCCAATATTGTGTTAAAAGCAGGATTTATTAGATGTACGCCTTGGCGTTCAGTGCCATAAATATATTACTAATATGCACTGTAGTGTACCTTTCGGGAATCGTTGTGTGGCTGTTAATCTCGCCCGACATAAATGATTCGTAAACGAAAACGAATTTCCATAGTCTGCTTTCACCAGTCGACAGTTCAGATCAATAGCTTGAACGAGTTCAACGATGGGCACTTGAGGCCAATCTCCCGGGAGGGGGGTGAGAGGAACGGAAGAGACCAAAATGTATAACATGTCCAAATGAGTTGAAATTTGGTACGTAGGCACCCACATACCACTATAACGTTTTATAATGTGCAATAGCTAGTGTGACCTCCTTAGGTCATTTATGAAGGGTCAAATATTGTTTCACTCCCCATTTCAACGCTTTAACTCCAATGGAAAGAAGGGTTTCACCAATCGTTTACGGCATTTACAACGGTTTATATATTTAGTTGACTTATGTCAAGGAGTGCGTAGTTCTCATTC
>JAHZNE010005070.1:0-17211 GCA_027744055.1 Callyntrura sp. NNG-2020
AAAAGTAGAAGGTCATTCCGAGTTCATAAGCAAAACTGAAGGTGTTGTTCTCAAAGAAAATGCACTGAAACCCGTGCTTTTTGACTACTTGTAAAAACAAAAACCGCTGTTGTTTATAGTGGTCATATATTGAGGATATTTGGGACTAAAGAAACGTATAAATTTGAGGTTTTGAGTGCTGAAAGTAACAGGATCAATGTGAAATAACTTTTTACTTCCATTCTTTTTGTATAACTTACTCTTTGACTATACCAACATTTTTCAAGTATCTATTAAGTGCAGAAACAGGTCAGATTGAGTTTCTAATATATTTTTAATTAATATTTGCTGTATAATAATTAAACGTTTTTTTTAATTTCTGAACGTTGGGTGATATAAGAACTGCTAAATCATTGCATGGCTACTAAGGCACGACTTTACTGCTGAAGTAAATTTAACCTCATATGAAATTGCTTCCATTTGTCGGGCATTGCAAATATCGCCCCAAATTTATGTACTTGAAATACTAACAACGAATTATAATGATGCAATATCCTGTAATTAAATGGTGCTACGATTTGTTCTATGAACTAAAAGGTTAAACTTTTCATCTTATCCAGCCAAAGTTAGAAATTTACATTTCAAGCATATCATCTACATTGCAGAAGCATGCAATTTGAAAATTAATTTCTAGTTCATGGTCATAATTGAGTCTCACAGGTCTTGTATGATATTTGTAATAAAATGAAAAGGACGTTTCGTTGAACGTAGTATGACTACTGCATACTGCGTCCTTCTTGTAACAAATGAAAAAAACGCACAAAAAATCAACTAAAGCAAGCAAGGATTTTTCACCAACTCAGTTTCAAGCGGCATCTATGTGCCATTGAGGAATCCTACTTATAAATGCACAATGCAATATTTAAGTTTCTTGACACGACAAGAGGAACTGCAATGCCTACGCCAATAACGTGTGCACTAAACAGTCTTTTGTGCATAACCATCCATACAACTATCAACACGCAACTTCACTTGAACACGCAGTGCTATTTATACCCTATCTACAAGCGTCTTCGGAGAACTTTTTTATACCCCAACCATACCACCTTTTGTTCTCATGGTCTTCTTCCTTATTTTTATCTGAACAATCATAAGCGCAATTGCTGCAAACAGTTTTTTTCCCACAAACCAAATGCATGCATACCTAAAAATAGTCATTTGAATGCACACCTCATCACCCAACTTGCTGCTTTTAAAACAACAAATGAGTAGTGTCAACCTCTAATTTTCAGCGCCGTACCCAAAAGGTATCCAGAAATGTACTAAGTAGTTGTCCACTAACAGGTATGCAAGTAAGCAGAATTTATTTTGTCCATCATGTTTTTTTGTGGCAAGAACGTCATTGCGTTGCGTCAAAGCGGTGATGAGCCCCGGGGCGTATTACTGAAGGCCGATACGCGGTAGTCGTTTGGTCAGTGATCTTCGTAGAAGTAAACTGACTGCTTCTCCAACTTCCTCAGTATCATTTCAGCTTTTATTGCTGCAACACTCGGGGCAGTTCTACGTCAAGAAAAGTTCTTTGACTCCAGCCAGTTCAGACATACGAGAGTAAAGTGGAAGTTTTATTCACCCGAGGAAAAATGAATTTGATTATTTGTGCTGTTCTTACCTTGTCTTTTGGTGGCGTGTTTGGCATGCCAACCAACGAATCCAGCAAGAACGGGCAAATTCCGCAGTCCATTGTGTCTCAGAGAACTTGCCATCATGAAATTCGTAAGTCATAAGTGTCCTATGGGAAGTTTACTGCAATTATTTTACTGGTCTGAAATTTAATACATTTATGAACTACATTGTGTCAATTGTGACGCGATGAACAGAGGTCACACGAAATGGAACTTGTCCAGTACCAGACCCCACCGTAGTTGTAAACTGCATCTGGTGTAATGATAACTGCGTATCTGATGACGATTGTCCGGGGGATAGCAAATGTTGTTGGCGGCAGGGATGCGGGAATATTTGCAATTTAGCCGTGTTCCCGGACGAAAATGGGGAGCAAACAACCACACCAAAATACTATGGTTCGACCTTGCAAAAAACCCTTGCGTGAGTTTGAGTTTATTACACACACACACACACACTAATGGTAGGTGTTCCTGTCTGGCAGTAATTTTTCATTACATATTGTGTTTTTCCTGTTTATGCAGTCAATGGGAGACCTACTGGAACATGCCCACCCTCAAATTCCTAATTTTATGGACTGGCTACCGAACCGCTTAGTCGCAATTTTCAACGGAGGTACACATGGACGGATAAAGAAGGACACTCTTATCTTATTTATTCCTTAAAATATATACAACATTCCTGATCGTCGTGCATATTTCATTTTCCATACTAAATTTAAGATAATTAAAAATAGAAGTATAATTGAATAAAATTGATTTAGGTCACATAATGTAGCTGAGTCACTTCATTTTTTTATGATTTTCTATGGTAGTATGATAGTCACATAAACTATATATAATGCTTCTGAGCTATGTAAAGATATAGAACGCAGATATTCAAGATTGTCATGTTACTATGAATTTGAATGTGCCAACCTCATTTTTTCATAATTAATAAATTTACCAAATTTGACACTGACACATTCATCAAGGACAAAGCAGTAGTTTTATCAAAGTAGTTCCCATCGCTACCCACCAAAATTTTCAAAGCTGGCCAAGATTTAACATATCGTTGGTACATCCGACTTCCTCCCAATTTTTGGGAAGCTTTTGCATGTTCGACGACATTCGAGGAAACACTGTAGACCTTTGACATCACTGCCCCATTCACGAAGAGTATTATGAAAGCCATATCAAATGCTACTACAGCAAACATAACGGTAACGGTCAAAATTAACTCTTTGTGTAGGGCTACCACTGCGTAACTACTCATAGTGAACAGGAAGGAACACAAGGTAACTGACACCACGGTAAGAACTCCAGCATGAATTTTATTGTATGCACTTACAAGGATATGTACTTCCTGGAAAAGACGCATTAACGCTTCAGAAGGATGTTCATTTTGTAATTTGTGCCCGACAAGATGTAGATAGTTGATGAAGCAGAAGCAGTGTAGCGCGGAAAATAGGGAGAACTCCAAAAAACAAACAGCCATCAACTGACCTACCAACCAGGTCGTAACGAATGGAGAAACCAGTCGAGTTACAAACTCGTCGTCAGGAGCGCACGCCAACGGCTCTAATTTAAAATTTAACTCTTTCCCGGCTAAACAATGTGGCAGGTAGATGTATCCTATGGAAAACGGATAACAGGGAATCAACAGAAACTGGAGAGATGCCGCGATTATAATGAAGGGGTACGATAATCCAATTAGAGTCAGATATGCTTTCATACAAACATTCATTCCCGGACTTATTTGCGGTGAAGTCCAATTGCCATCTGTACAAAAGATTGAATAGAACGGAATTACAATCATAAGCATAAATATACCAGCCAGATGTAGGTACTTACGGTTATGTCGTCGTTCAAAATTTAGGCAGGCGTTAAAAAGTTCCACAATTTGATGGCGCTTTTGGTAGGACACCATAACCGTGGGGAGATGGAAAATCGCAGAGACAAGATAGGTCAACGTTTGCAGGTGAACTGAAATGGGAATTTTGCTTTGGTTGTTCACCAGAAAGTAGCATAGCGTCATCAATAAGAGAAGTGCCACTGTGCAGTTGGCAATGAACCGTCTATTTGTTGACGCATTTATAAGTTGTAGTTTGATTGCAGAAAACGCTGAATCGCCGTGGACTACCTCAAAAAGTGAAGTATTGGCAAAGCCACAAGTTTTTACATTAAACTCAACCAAAGGTAAATATTTCTGAGCAACTAACATTTTATAAGTAATTTATAATAATTATAACAGTTTATGTAAATAAATTTATGCTAAATTTTAATACTAGTTAGTTTTTGTATAGCACACAAATTTTGTGAAGTGACGCAGCACTTGGATAACAGACATATGAAACAATAGTAAACTGACTGCAAGTCTGATGCTAACGTGAACTGCGTGTTTGCAGTACATTAAATATTTATAAGGTACTATGACATTTCTTTAATGCCTGTCAAGTTGTTTGCCAGTGAAGCGGAAATATTTCGACTATGGTGTTTAATCCCAGAAAAGTTAAATAATGCAGATACATGGTCGCACTAATAAACATTGTGATTTTATTATGGTAGTTCAATATACACTATTTTCTACTGGCACATTGAGTTTAATCAGCCCCGCTGTAATGTATTTCTGCACTGGTTAAATATGAAATGGCACGGTTCCCTGTAGGAAAGTGAAGAAATGTGTTGTGTTTTCAGATAGTTTAAGGTAAAGGATAGTTGATCATTGTTTATATTTTGCTTTCGAAATCTTATATTGACGTAGTGACTTCTAAACGTAACAGCTTTTACTAACGGACATGAAGGCAGTGAAAAAATTGTACTATTTGGCTCCGTAACAGTTATTTCACGAGTTTTGGAAGGAATATATATTATGATTATTTATTGCAAACAAAGGCAAGAAACCAGGTAAAATTAGCACGTAGTTAAAGTAACTGCCGTAGTAAAGCACTGGCCAACTCCGATTAACATTAGCTAACTCCCGTTGCATTTTACTCGAGTTAACAAAACTATAAAGGAATTTATTTTTGTTTCCACTATAAAGATGAGTACGTGTTACTGTTACATACAGAAATTGAAAACTCATTTTCATTTTTTAGTTATCGTGACGACAGACAGATAGATATGTTGAAGTCAATAAGTAGCGTTACACCAAAAACATGTCGATTTCGGATGTACCAGAAATGAAACAACAAATATGCGAATACAATACCGTATTAGCGCTTGGTCGGAGTACGCATTAATTACGTTGGAGTTAATTTAATTACTAATGGTGTTGATAAAGCATAACCAAAAGCTTCTAAATGCATGTAGACGCATAAATTAAGTATGCATTGATAAATAAGTTATGGGCAGCGGAGAGTTGGTAGTCGTGACTTCGACTTCCGTATTTCAAGATAATAAATATTGTGGCATTAAACATCCGAAAATTTTAATTTGTTATTGTTTTGCTTCCGGAAAACTAAAGTGGATAGCAAAAATTCATTTTTATTTGGGATCTTGGGAATGCGATCAGCAACAAAAATAAATCATGCAGTATATCAAACCGTGCTTTAAATTTACATACCAACAGTATTTAAGTCGTTCCTGGAAATAAATTTCAAATGTAAAATCCACTGCCTTCCTAAGCCTTTAACTGTATTGCAATGTAGATACAGATGTCTACGAACGTATTATAATATTAACGGCAGTACACCATAACTTACCCAGCTCTCTTGTATGAAAATTTGAGCATCATACAGTTTCACCATGGCATGTTAGGGGTCATTCAAATAGTACGTTACGCTTTTTTAACATGGGTAAATGGACCGTATGGACGGACCAGTGGACCGACCCTACCCTTATTACAGTAACGTGCTCTTTGTTGATCCCTTATAGTCTGCATCATTTGTACGCTACAAGCACGTTCAAATCAATCCTCCTGCTACAGGTGTACATCCAAAAACTGAAAAAAAGTCCCCCAACCAACGCGTTGGAGACAAAGGAGACAAAAGTTGTTCCGTTGTGTTTTGCTCTTTTGTTGCTCAGTCCTTGCTACATTACACACCGACCTACTCTTTGCCCGCATTTCCCTCGCTGTCTCTTACCGCAGCTGATATAGAACATTTTGGTTGCTGGAGAGTTGATGTGAGGATAGGGAGAGACAATAGAGACTCCAGTATTTACTAATTTAATATCTTTTTAACTTTTTTTGTCAAAAAAATCGCTGCGTTTTTTTTTTTTTGCAGTGATTCTTTTTAGTGCCAAGAAATTACCCGGCTCAGCTATCACTTCCAACATAAAATGGAGTTAATTTTAGGCATTGATAATCAGTGTTTTCTTTGTTTAGAAACGGTGGCCGACAGCCCTCAAGGAACACCCGGGTTAAGGGAGATGTGTCTTAAAAATATTTGTCGCTTCCTACAAATTGACACAACTGCCGTGCTACTGAAGGGATTACAGGAGGGGAATACAGACGCTTCCAGTCTCCTCCAAGAAGATAAAAAGTACAATTTTTTAGTGAATCTTTGCAGTCCCTGCTACTCTGTCACAGAGAAATTTTCTTGGTTGATTCATGACCTGGAGGTGGTGCAATTACGATTGAATTACCAGTCTGGGGTATTCCATCAGATGTTGGATGAAGTGGACCAGCGTACCAACATTACAGATGATAAGGACCACCATTTAAGTGCGGATGCTCAGGTGGTGAAGCATTTACGGTGGATTGCCAAACGAAAATGTAAACAAAAAATAAATAATAAAATGAACCAAATGTTAATGTTCTCCAAATTTCAAAGTATTAATATTATTTTCACAGGTGCAAATCGTCACACCTTAACGACATCTACACAACTGCCGGTAGTAAAACTGAAAAAATTGAAGCCAGAAACGGTACAATATTTAATGACAAGTTCAATGGTTTCAGAATCTCTTGGGAGTAATTGTGATAGCGATGTTCCTTCCCTTCATTCTGAAAATAGCTCTGTCGCCTGGGAAAAGGCATGCTCCGATGCGGATTCTAACTGGAGTGTGGACGACTTACCCACTCCGACAAATTATCCCGCCAATAAAATGCAAAACGTTTCATGCACAACAACAATGCGTAAAAACGTTAGCAGGACAGCAGACAAGTGGAATTTGAAAATGAATGAGCGTCCCTCAAGCCTTACACTGGACATACCGGCTCTTTCCCAAAATGACCCGGTGACACCATGCCCCTCTCCACAAAGTTCTTCCCCAAACGGTCCCGTAAGTAAAATCCTGAATAATTTAAGCATAAGGGAAAATGAAGCTGAGAAAGATGTAACGGACAAGACGGATTTAAAAATTAATGAACGGCCGACAAACTCTACATTGGCGGAGCGGGCCCTTCCCCAAGCTGATTACTTGACACCACATCGCTCTGAACAGAGCTCTCCTCCAAATGACCAGCGGGGAAGCGTTTCAGTAGTAACAGACTTGCTCTTCAACTACACTCCAGTTAACATGGAGTGCATACTTCATGATATTTTGAGCACCTGTTTTCCAGTGGGTTCCCGGAACAAGTGTGAATTGTGTTCGGAGACAGTATACATGCGGCACGGAAAAAGGTTCCATATCACTTCCAAGCATCCCGACAAATTACTTTACTTTGCCAAGGAATTCCAAACTTTGACGGAAAATTTTCGAGAGCTTTGCCTGGATACGGTCGACGAGGAAATTAAACGGTGTACCTTGGCCCATCTAGGGGCTTCTCAGGGAAAGCTACGTAAGGCCTCAAAATTGGGTTACATCTGTCACCTCTGCCGGGAGCCTTCCAAGGACCGTCGGAGTCTTAAGCATCATATCATTATGCGCCATTCTAACTTTCTTACGGACAGTTTATATAGGCGTCAGGAGGGGGGCATGTTTTGTGCGCCACTTAGTAAACACTTAATATATAAAGGTAACATAAATCGTATGGAGCGTCAACGTATAACTACTACTTAATTTTAGCCATTATTAACACACATTTAAGTTTTAATTGTACACTTAATTATTAGGCATTTTAAGGAAATATGAATCTTCATAAAAGGTTGTGTTAAAGTTGACGTTGTTTATTAAATTTTAGACGATCACAACCAACCGACTTCCAGTATGCAGCCCATTCCTGTGGTGCCCCGCACGTCATCCCCCTCAACGCCCGCTTTGAGCGTAACCACAGAGACGCAGCATCATTTATATAATTTTTCGGTGTTGCCAACTGAAAATACAGAAATTGCCTCCACGTCTGGAAGCTTCCAAGCACATCATGTTCCTTTGGAGTACGTAAACGCTTCTGAAAATCAGCCAAATACGCACCAGAGCTGGTTTCCCAGATTCGCCTTCATGGAACAGATAATAAGCGACATGCAAGAAACGAATTACCGCAAACTGGCAGGAGGTGCCAACTACAGCTGCGGTTTTTGCGGAGAAACATTGAAAATGCGGGTACGGAAATGTCATCTAACGTCGAAGCACCCCGAGAAACTGCTGTCCTTTGCAAAACACGACCCGGTTCCAGAAGACTTGTTTAAGGAGTTGTGTTATACGGCCATAGAACAAGAGGCGGAGCAATGCAACATGGTATCCGTGGCTAGATCAGACGACACGATAGTTTCCAGATATAGATCTCCTTTCACATGTCACATTTGCCCGAAAATTTGCAGTGACCGGCGCTACCTAAAACAGCATTTGGTGACGTGTCACTCGGACACTCTCCAAGAGAAATTGGAGAGACTACAAATTGAGTTAGATAATTTGTTAGCGTCTCCCAAGAAAATTGAGGCTTGCCAACGAGAAGAAAATAACAGAGTTGGAGGAAGTGTCCCACAGCGAAAATGGGACGCTTATAAAATTATTTGTGTAGAATGCAACAAAAATGTACATACGAAGCGTCGGCTAAGATCTCACGTCTTGCGTGTTCACCCTGAGCAGATATTCTTATCTTCCAAACCGTCTCACCGCTCCTTGTCCGACTTTGCGGATTCATGTCGGTATATTTTTGGAAAGGAAACAGAAGACTATACAAATCAACCATATAGACTACAGGTGACACAAAAGTGTGCGTACTGTACCGGTTCAAGAATGATTATTTGTTACATTTAGTGTATTCCCATCAGGAGATTTTGGCAAAGAAAATAAAAGATTGGGAGGATCAGAAGCGGGATGAGGAGGGGTATAAGGTGGAGCCAGAACATCAAAACTTCCAGGCAGCAGCGGAGTCAGAAAATAATTGTCAAAAACGAATGGCACTTGACGGTGAAATGAGTAATGCCTCAGAAAGTATGGGGGTAGAATCTGCAGATTATAGAGATCTCAGTGCCGGTGCTCCGTCTCCGGTAGTAGAAAGTACGGTGACTTTGGAACAGTCAAATACTTTTGGGGAAGATGACGAATATATTGTTGAACATGACGTGGATTGTAAGAGTCACAGTAATGGGGACCTACTGGACTGCATGACTGCTATTGTGAGAAACATTGGGGTGGGGGTAAACAAATTTTGAAAGTGTTATTCTTCAGGCTGGTATATAAAAGGAAATTATTTCGTGCCATGTTTAGCTGTGTTGTATATGTGTATTAAGAAATTTGCTAGAAAAAACTTTGTGCGGAAATAAATGTAAATGTATTTGAGATTTTGTCCAGTATTTTACATACACTTTCGTGTATTGAGTAATTGATTTTGTACCTTCCCTAACTTAAAGCATGAAATAGTCGTAATTTGAAGTTTGCCAGAGTGAATGCAAAATGTTTAAGCAGCTACGTTGTGGTTTATGGCGATACCGGGTAAATATGAAGCAGTACGGTTGATCGGGTCGTATCCGATGGCAAAACTCGCTGGAATTGTCATATCACAAGTTGTGCTTTAGAAAAGGAACGAATGTGTGATCATTAAGGCCATCGGTCTGCTTTTTGATGTTTATGGCGTAAAGAATATACTATGAGCTAACATTGAGTTGTCGTGTTAAGGCGGAACTGGTTTTACACTCTTTAAAAGAAAATGGCAAAGTTAATTTAAAAAGCGCTTCCAGAATATTACTTAACCTTGTTTATTAAAGTATGGTGTATTAAAGTGTAACCTTGACCTTGACCCAAATACTACAAGAGTAGTTGACGGAATTTATTCAGCTGTAGTTGGAGGTCATTTAGAATTTAATCAGACTAAGCCACTACTAGTATTTCATAAATGCTTTGGAAAGCAGTTCCCGAAAACCAATTGATGCACCTGTCAGTAATATTTGTCAGTTGCAAGATCGCGCGACAAATGTTAGTTTGCCGCCTACGGCTTTACGTACAGAGTCAAAAAGTAAGCCATTAGCAACTAAACAAAGAATGGGGAAAAGGAATAGTAGTTTTGTTGTGTTTTGATGTTCCTCAGCACTTGGTTTGTTACGCGTCTTGCTCTCCTTCACCAACATTACCGACTCACACACAGACTCTCTCTCTCTCTCTCTCTTCATCCAGCTGATACAGAACACTTTGGTTATTGACAAAATGTCAAAAGCGAGGAGAGTGCGAAATGAAAACAGAACCATTTAATTATCAATAATTATCATTTTGTAAAAATTATAAAGGTGGCTATACATTTGTTTGTAGACACTAAAACTCACACCTTTAAGCTCTTTGTTATTTTGCAGTCATTATTGAGGTCAACTATTAAGTGAGGACGACCACAAATTTAATTCTAGACACAAATAATCAGTGTTTTTATTATATGCATACAATACCCGACTGCTGTCCAAGGATCCACGTATTAATGGAGATGTGCTTTGAAAACATTTTTGTCGTTTCCTTCAGATTGACGCAACGGATGTAAGGATTACAGGACGAAAAGAAAAACGCTTCCGAACTCCTCAAAAAATAAAAAATACAACTTTCAGCAAACCTTTGTATTTAATGATATTCCATGACGCAGACGTTTTCTTTGTTAATTCATAACCTGAAGCCAGAGGGCGTTGAGGAAAGGACATTTCTGTGATGTATTTAAATACAAAATTGCAATATCAACACCATTTGTTCTGGCATCAACTTAAGGTTTAAGGTCCAAGTTTAACAGGAGGGTGTGGGGGGACGGAGTCCCCCCTAAAGATAAAATCGACAATATCTCTGCATTTTGTTGTACTTCTTTGGTATACCCCAACGGAATGTTAGTTCATATGATTAGTTTTATTTATCGGGGGTGTGGGGGGGGGGGGGGCGGAGCCCCCCATAAAGAAAGTATTACAAACAAAATTATGTCTCAATTTTTGGTCAACGCCGTTCAAGCAGGGTACTCAGTACAGTAACAGTTGCACTTTGTGTGGGGTAACAATTAAAAGGAGGGTGAAAAAAGTCATCTAACAGCCAAACATGCGAAAAATTTATATTTTCATTGCGGCTATTTAGGCACGGGTTAACTAGTTACTGTTAATATACACATATGTTATTGCTAAATGTCAATTTAAACTACTGTATTAATCGTCTCATACTGGGGCGTTTCTTGGTTTCATTTCCACTACTAAAATTACGTTCATTACTTGACATTTGTGTACTTTAAATTAACAAAATGTAATGTTTTGTAAATTAAGCATTTTACAATAAACGTGTTATGTTTCAAGTTTCTATCTTACATCGGTTTCCAACAAAACACGTTTGCTTAATGTATTATGCATTTATAAAGTTTTGTTGGATGAGTATAAATGTGTTTCATTTTCATTTATTTTTAAATAAAAAAATTAAAGGATGTCATGACATAAGGTTAATATACTACACCTCTAATGTGTAGAGTCTAATCATGCCTTACTTCGAAAACACTACTCCCGTTCAACAGGTAACATAATAGTGGTTGTATTCGGTCCATTCAACCATTGCAACGTGCATGATTTTTTGTTGTGTGCATCCAACATGAGATCGGATTTTGAGTTGTGCCCATTTTGTTTTGTAGTAAATCAATATAATTTTACTTATTTACGAAACGATATTCGAAAAATTCATCCGCTTTAGTTAGAACAAATTTTCTATTTACAAAATGAATTAAGAAAGCGAGGAAATGTCATGTGAAAACAAAACGAGTAATACAAAAATTAATATTTTTGAATATTATCTACATTGTCAGCATAAAAAGAAATTCAGCCATTTCAATACTTCCAATATTTATATTGCTTTAGTTGTAAGCTACAAAGACACGTAAAGGAGAGTACATGTCAGGAAAATATCTATAACAATGTAAGGAACGTACAAAAATAATCAAAATGTTTTAGTACATCTATTGCCTATTTTTATGTCAACAAATTTACTGAAAAAGCATTGTTTTTACCATGGAAAAAGCAAACGTATTAGAAAAACTATTTTCATATTTATTACACAAAAAAATAAAATTGAGGTTGAAAATCGTTATTCCTCTATACATTATAGTTCTAATAACCGTGAGGTAGAGTAACTATTTTTGAATCCAGAAGGTAAAATGTAGGCCGTGGGCTGATGTGGGCCGAGGCAAACGATGCACGTTGTCTTTGTAATTAATATTTTAGTGACATGAAAGTAGGTATATAAAGATCATGAACTCTACAAACGCTAATTCGTACGTCGGCCGTCTTAATTTTCCCAGGTATGATTGCACAATTCCGTCTAATTTACTAACATTGGTACCTGCAATTTTTGAATTTCTATTTATTGGTACTTCCACCAATGATATATCAATTTAAAAATAATCCGTCTATGGTCAATATTTTACTTTCCTGATACAGAAATATTTACTCTGCCTCGTGTTCCAATGTATTCCAATAGTTGTTCATTTTTTAAATGTCCAATGTTCGACCAATTTTTAATTGTTTGTACTACAAAGATTCAACGTAAAATATTTGCCATAGCTTTAACATACCAATACAATGTATGAAATAAGAATATTTACCATATAAGCAAATTTTCTTCCATCTATCATTGTGGCTTCTTTAAAACGAATTTAATTACCTTAACAGACATTCCACAATTTAAATAGAACTTTTCCGTGTAGGATTTCTGCGTAAGCAAGAACAGGAAGAAACGTTCAAAAGTGGCAATCTGGTGATTATATTTGTAATAAATATATAGTATTATATTAATAATAAATTTTTTTCAGCTGACAATTAAATTATGTTGTCTCAAAGCGAAAAGCTAGTTTTCACATTTCGTATAAATTGTTTTTCTACCTAGGAGAATTTACCATCTTCCTATCTCCTAACGGGACAAAATTTATTTTCAGTACCGATAAAGCTTCGCTAATAAAACTCAAAATTTCCTGGTTTCTTCTTTGTATTATTAGCATAGCATGCGCATATAATATATCCACACACAATTTTGTTCCCCCAAACTTGGTTTTACATTGGGGACCCTATCGCTGCAATTCCTCTCTGTTGCTGGAATGATACCATGTGCAAGAATTATGGCAATAGTGTCAAAAATGGATATGTTTACAGCCGGAAACGCTATAATAGATTTACACAGTGGTTTGGGTTAGTCTAAATGTAATCGTACATTGCCAATATCTTGCCGTATTTGTGTCACTTAAATTTATTTATTTTTAAATTGTCTGCAGATACACATAGCGGCTCCCGACGAACCGACGTGATGGATATTTTTATGGTAGCAACTGCTGAAGTGAGCGCAGTTATTCCTTTTGTTGTATACCTAGCAGTACTGTATTTTCAATTTGATCCGCATTACTTCGTCTTAGCTGATATTCTACATGATCCGCTTTTCAGAACACTTCACACCGCTTTATATTGTTAGTCTATCAGTGCGGATAGTTGTATTGTTTGGAGCATTTGAGTTTGCACGGTTTATGTGCCAGCTTGCAGCATTTAACCTGTTATTTGTTAAGATGTTTCTGATGTGCGTACAGAGAGCAGCTGAAATTCACCGAAATATCTTTTACCGTATCCGGTTATACCGGCAATGCTACTTATTGTACGCGCATATGAGAATTTCCTACAAACAAATGGCGCTTGTCGCAATAAACTCACAAGTAAACTACTTCGTCTGTTACCTCCGGAATGGCCTGAGTTTGGTTTCACTATATGCAGTTTTTTGCGCTGAATCCAGTGGTACCAACATTTCCGTTGAATGGGGCCATGGGCGGGCACCCCAGGGCCTCCAATATGGTAAGTGTAAAACCTTATGATAGAAAAGGCATTTTTAAAATGTTTCCATCAGTATTAATGAGATCACCCATACATATGAACATCTTATTCTGCACCAGATGACGCCACAGGAAGGGATTTCATTTAAGGGTCCCTATTCCTAAGCTTTNTTTCATTTAAGGGTCCCTATTCCTAAGCTTTATCGACCATTCCTTAAACTGGTCAAATAATGAATACATTTATATTACACTTTATGAGCCCACTGAAAATGTCACCACCGGTATTCCAAGTTTAAATAGTGATCCATAAAGCTTTGAAAAAGTGGTCTTCAAGCAAAAGACCTTCCGGTCACATCACGCGCTGCAAAATGGGATGTTCATATGCATGCATGACCCCTTAAGTAGTGATGGAAACATTTTTAAAATGCCTTTTTCTTCAAAAGGTTTTAAACTTTACTACATTGAAAGCAATGGGGTGCCCACCAATGGCTCCATTCAACGGAAATGTTGGTACTACTGGATTCAGCGCCGAAAACTGCATATAGTGAAGCCCAACTCAGGACATTCCGGCGGTAACAGCCGAAGTAGTTTACTTGTCAGTATTTTGGATGTGTATTGCTTGTGGGTGGATAATATTTAGGGGTGCTAATTTGATTGATGGGTTTATGTATTACGTAGTTCCAAGTATTGGTCTCACTGCAGTCTTCACATTAAATTATTGTCTTACATTATTTATCAGCATCTCGTTGACTTCCTACGAAAACCGAAAGCAGTTAAGGATTCATGCTCGCATGATGTCAATAGGACAACCAAAAATTTAAAAGGAGTTGACAGCTACAAAACTGACAAAAGGATTGCCTTCAGACTGTTTCATTCACATATAGTCCATATGGAAAAGTAGACAGATTTTACAAAAATGCTTTCTGGGAGAATGTAATAGAAGCGATAGCAAATGCGGTGCTTTTAATATAACTTTACATTATGTTATGCACGTACACAATTATATCACTTGTTGATATAATTGTTGAATTGACACAGCTAACTGCTGCATCATGACTATCTGGGTAAAGAAACAATTTCACGAATAAAAAATGACTAAATGATTTAATGTAAAATAAATCAAGAATTAAATGTGCCATGAATATGTAAGGCGCAGCGATCCCATGACATTTTGCTTTAAGTTGCAATGGGAGACTAAAGTTTGTCTTAAACACTACATGCATTTCATACATTTGAGGTGCGCAGGTAGATATCAGAACCCATCCAACGTCTTTATCGTAGAACCATATTTTAATAAGACCGGCAATGTTACACAATCTACTAATATTAGCTGATGTACGTGAAATATGGTTGTATTTCAGAATAGAGCGCAATACTCAAAACATAGCATCATTAATTCTACACTTCTTAAACACATACAATATCGCAATAAGTATAAGCTATCCGCTTACATCAGAGAAAAGGTTGTCAAGACTTCCAATAGTCGGCAACGCATAACGTGGTTGTTAATTTATTTGCAATTTATGCGGACTACCGACTTTTCAACGCTTTCAGAAACGGGTTTTTGCAGCATTTTTATATTACTACTTAAGTAATCGTATTTTAGAATAACAAAGAAAATGATTAAACATGGTCTCGTCGCCGATATTCTACCTTTACTGTTTCTGTACTACAGTCATGACGTACAGTTTCATAACTGCAAAAGGAAATTATTCATGACTTGCTACTTCTATATAGCTGACGTTGTAATGAGCTCAACTGAATAGTTCTAATCCAAATCTAACCAACTTTTAGTCTACCTTTATTGCGAGAAACGAGGAAAGAACCCAATTAAATATTTTTACCGGTTCCATATTTGCGAAAGAGTGCGCACTATTTAATATTCATCACCTTTACCACAATTCACAAAATACGATATCAAGAAAGGCTAGAATACGCTTTATGCTTTTTCCACCGCACGCTTCAATATTCGACAATTTTAGCGCAGTTTGCGTAAATGTATTCCGAATAGCAGACGTCGGTCAAGTAGAGGAGACAACGGCGCTGATCATATCCAGGGTATGACAAGGAATAGCACTAAGCCTTCTCAATAAAAATATATTATTTGTTAGTGCGACCGTACTTTATACTTCTCTCAGACAACTTTACTTCCATAAAGGAAACATCAATAATATTCATAAATAATTAATGCTTTTGTTGATGTTCAATGTCTAAAATTTCCCTTAGGACAGTCGATCATTCTCTTCACGGCTTTTCTTCTTATAAAACAGTTCAAGTATATATTGAGTCCACATAGAAATTGAGCACACAATACACGTTACACTACTTGGTCGACACCAAATTGTATAAGTTCTCACAGAAAGCTGTATCAAAAGCCAGTTTGTTTCCCAAAATGTTAATCGCTCAGAATTTTTTACCTTTGGTTACCCTTAACATCAAAACCTGTGGGTTTGCTAACGTTTCCTTATTCAAGGTAGTTCATGGCAACTCTGGCCATCCTACCACCAAACTCCAGCTTACCAATGGCTTCGCCAATAAACGTCTCATTGTCAAGTGCTGCGTGGCCCTTGTTTTATTGGTTACCCTCTGGTATTTTCTAAAGATTAACAAAAGTAAAATTCCCATTTCTGTCATCATGCAAACATTGACTTACCTCGTGTCTGCGACTTCCCATTTACCCACCGTGTTTGTGTACTACCAGAAACGACGAGAAATCGTGGAACTGTTTAACGCTTGTCTCAATTTTGAACATCGGCATAATCGTAAGTATTAAAACATCTTATTTTTATCTTAAATTCTTCTACCATTTATGTCCATATCTAGAAGGAAACTGGACTCCACCTCAAATGAAGCGGGAAATGACGCTTTGCATGAAAGGATCTCTGATTGGTTTTGGGTTATCATATCCCTTCATCACACTTGCGGCATCTCTTCAATATCTGTTGATACCCTGCTACCCCTTCTCAATTGGATACATCTACCTGCCACACTGTTTAGCTGGAACGGAATTGGATTTTAAAGTAGAGCCGTTGTCATATGTTCCGTATGATGAACTTGTAGTTCGGCTCGTTTCTCCCTTTGTAACCACCTGGTTTGTAGGTCAAACAATGTCCTATTGTTTCCTGGAATTTGCCTTATTTTCCGCTTTGCATTGCTTCTGTTTCATCAACTACCTATATCTTGTGGGGCAGAAATTGAGAAACGAGTATCCTTCTGGTAAATTAATGTGTCTTTTTCGGGAAGTGCATATTCTTGTTAGCGCATACAACCGAATTCATGCGGAAGTTCTTACTACAGTGTCTGTTGCATTATGCTCCTTTCTGTTTACGATGAGTAGTTATGCGGTTGTTGCTTTACATGAGGAGTTGATTCTGTCTGTTACGTTCATGTTTGCAGTGGTAGCGTTTGACATGATTTTGATGATATTCTTTGTTAATGGAGCATTGATGTCAAATGTGCACAGTGTTTCCTTAAATGTTATACATCAAGCAGAGGCATCGCACA
>JAHZNE010005071.1:0-21896 GCA_027744055.1 Callyntrura sp. NNG-2020
AAATTTTCCCAGTTGATGTTCCCAAATAAAAACTACAAGGGAAAAAAGTAGGATATAGAAATACCATAAGGGCTGTACATCACAAAATGTATGTATTCATGAGTGCGTGAAGAGAACAAACACATTATTTTTTATTACAATTCCAGTTGTATAATGACAACCAGAGTCAATAAAATACCGTTTTCTCTCTGTCAGCACACACAGCTCTATCTTGTTATTAAAAAGATGACATGTTTAAACAGTGGTACATACATACCCAATAAAGCAAATAAAACACGTAGCAATATATAGGTAGTACTTGTGCAGGCCACTTGTAAATTTATGTAGGTCATCATCCGCTATTTTTACGTAGGCATACAAGGATATGTTCCAAAGTGTGAAGTATAACGATCATTACAATTGTGAAACAACTTAAGCATACAAAAAACCGAAAAGAAAGTTTCCTTTTTTCAACGCGACAAATATATTATGTCATTTCCTTCATGGAAAAAAGTGACCAGCAAATAACACGCTGAAAGTTCACACGGTTATCGTGTAATATATCATTTTGTAGTTAGTGGTTCTCCCATGCAAAGCTTTTTCTCCAGCTCACACCCTCATAAAACTTGCTTCCTATCTTTTCAGATCAGTTTGGGTGTGTCTGTCGGTTTATCATATTTTTTCGGCTAAACTATCAAAAAGCAAGTTCATTTTTGGCATTCCACGATATTTTTTTCACCATTGATATCCATCTATCTATTTCCCGGAAAACTTTTCCTATCAAAAACTGTTTCTCTCTTTCTCTCATTCTCACTTTCCTCTGCTGGACGTACCTCTTCCTCTGGAGCTTCCTCTACGAATGCAGTGAAAATATAATGACAGTAAGAAAACTGTACCAACTAGTGCCACACCATAATATCCAAGGCAGACGACTCGCGCGTGTGTGTCTTATGATCAAGGAGAAAAAATGATGAATCCGCTGATAAAGCGGATGCTGCAGCATCTTGCTTTATCATTAAGTTTTTGGCTCCTCATAAAAAATGGAAATTGGAGAAAAAATGCACGGAAATGTGTGACTTTTCTGGGCCATCTTTATATTACGCGGAAAACTGGTACCACTCCTGCTACCACTTTAACAAAGCGTAAGGGATTTTTTGTTTCGAAAGTTTTTTTATGCTCACAGTGTGTGAACGCGAAAAATAGAAAGTCAAAGAAAGAAAGAGAGGAAGAAAAAGCAAACACAAACAAGAATGAATGGCTGTTCAATACTAATAATACTTCATCAGAAAGTACTTAGCACAAGGAAACTGTTACTACAACTAGGCCACGGCTAGAGAGATTTTTAGAGTGGTGTACGTCAGTGTTGTATACGCATGAACGCATGTAAGACTGTGAGGGTACTTCAATTTTCTTTGTATTCCCCGTCAGAGAAAGGAAAGTGCATGCTGAACGTCAAACAGCTTAGTAATTTGATAGTTTGCTCTCTTCTCTTCAGCATGAGGGTAATATACCTAATAATATGCCTACATGCTGTGAAGATGAATATTGTTATGATTTCGACGAAGGGGAAATATTTGTGTCGGAAGAAGATAAAAAGAAAGGAGATGGCGGAAAGTGAAAGGGAAATGAGCTTTACTTTTTTTGGCCTGTATAACATTACAAAATTATTCTTCGTTTTTGCTAGAATCTAAAAGATATGGCAATGATGATGATAACGGTAGCAGAGGAGAACGGGTCCATTTATACATATTTCACTGTATCCTGTTCCTGGCTGACTCTTTTTATCAGAGAAAAGAGCAGAAGAAATAGGTGACTATGAGATGGAAATTGCATAGGGAGAGAGATAAAGTATAATATATACAGGATAATACAACGTAACTAGGAAGCGTGTGACTGGAACAGAGCTACATACTACGACACGGGAGAAGAAAAAAAGTTGAAGAGTTGAGTGGAGGAGATCATCTTGAAAAGTACGAGATAAAAAGTATTTTATGCATTCATATCTGATGAATAAGAAGAGATACTGACTGAGTAGAAGGGGAAAGCAATATCCACATTATCCATTTCTCTCCAAGTTCACGCCGACATACCACATGACGGCTCTTTTGAAACTCGTTAAAGTGGGGAAAGAGTTGAACAAGTTTGTTGAGGTGAGTGAGTGTGTAGCTTTCTGGCAATAGCAACGTATCGACGATAAAGATAACAGTGCATTTTTGTCCCAGATCCCTCCAGTGATCACACAGAGGAGCAAAGTGAGAAAGAGGGAGGAAGGGAGACAAGGTAGCATCATCTGCTGTAGGCAGGCAAAGTTTATAGGTATTTGACGTACCACTTTGACGTGTTTTTCTGAAGGCATTCCTCTGAAAAAATTCAGTGTTGGTCCATCAACCCCGAAAAAGAACCAATCCATCCCATCATGAAACACGGTAGGCTTTCACGTCACGTTAGCGTCATCTTCACAAGGGAATACATGTAGAATAAGTAGGTAGCCCAGCCGCAAAATAAAATTCTCGACTTGTTCCCTCCATATTATATGTAGGCGGAAAATGACAGCTCTTTTTCGCTTTTTTGAGTCAGTCAAGCGAGAAAATGTATGTTCACTTTTTAAAAAAGAAGAAATAACCTGAGTGCCCCATAATAAAGATATAGCATCAAAGCTAGCAAGAAAATGTAGTTATTGCCCAAAAATTAGGTACACATGATATGTTTACCTTAAAAGTTTTTTTAATGACAGTTAGATGTATAAAGAGGATATATGTCCAAGACAAGCTGTATATGAAATTGTAAGGATCCTTCTGCCTTCTGTATCGACGAAACTGCTACGAGTAGGAATTTTGTTTACAGCGTGTGGTTGTGTGTGTGTGTTTTAGGTCGCATAAAAAATGTAAGTTTCAACTTCTAAATGAAAAAAGTTATTTAAGTGATCCAGGTTCCTCTAAGTTAATTATGCATATAGTTTTGTTATTGTAGCGATAACTAAGAATATGATAAAACGCTTACATTTGTAATGCCGAAAGTAATGGTGGAGTTTGTAGTGGGTTGTTCTCATTTTGACGAGTTTTGAAAGGTGACTTTCACTTGGAACATTGTTTTCTAATTCTAAGCATTTATGTCCATTAAAAATAAACATTTTGTCATTCGTTTTCGTTTCTCTTCTAAAACTGAGGGTAATAAGCTTGTACGCTTTGCTGGCTCCTTCTAAACAAAAGAACCCAGATGGGATGTGGGGCCGTGAACGAAGCTTGTCCTAGGTAGACTAACATACTGGAGCAAAAACAGAAAATAGGACATTAAAGTAAAAGCGAATTCTACGGGAAATGTGATTGAAATCATTGAAGTTGTAATTAGCTGGTAAAAGTTAAATGAAAATGGTGATAAGGTTAGAGATGTTACAGAGTAGATAAAATAGATGAGTTCTAAAATGGAATCATTCTACTTTATTGTCTCCCCAAGAAAATTATCACATTAGTCGATAACTATTAACGAGAGAGACAATAAAGAGTTTTATTAGCAATGCTACAGTAGAATGAAAGGACTCTCTGATGAAAATGTGGCAAATTTTTGCATGACAATTCTCATGATGTGTATAATAACAAATAACAGAGGGTTACCCGCAATGACAATAAAAATTGTCCATTTTTGGACAGGGTTGTTTTCTGGTGTCTAAGTACTATCACATATGGAACTGTGTAATTGTGGCAGTTTGTTAACTCATCCAAAGTATATAAAGGACACAGTTTAGAAACGGCGAGATGATAATGTAAAATCTCATTAAAGTACGTAGGTACATGGTAGACAGAACAGGAGAGTAAGGATGCATTTTTTTTTCTTTTTGGAAGCTAGTTCGTGTGATATGATGCGCGTGGCATGTGTGTGTGTGGTGGCTGGTGATGGTTTACAGTTTTCTGGAGTAATTTCCCTTTTATCTTACAATATAATAAGAATGGATCATTGAATTGTAGTGCTTTGCTGAGCAAGCTTAATGTTTGGTTACAGACCACTAAAAGCGCTAGACATTATCATTAGTCTTTTTCAAGTATGGATGTAAGTACTCACTACTCACCCAGAGTATGAGTATGCCGAAGAAAGAAAGGAACCGCACCGAGAGTGAAATAGTAGAGGGGACAGTGAGGAGAGAGAGAGAGAATGAGTATCCCGTAAGGAAAGAGCGTTGGAGGGGAGTCGAAGCGACGGAAGCTTTTTACATTATCATGAAATGAATGTGATCTCATTACTTACATTTTCTTTCGGTCATCGACTTGCCTGTAACTAGAAAAGCGAAAAAAGAGCAAAAAGGGGAGAGGGAATGGGGAAGAGAAAGAGGAAGTGGATAAAGTAGGTAGATAGTACGCTTCTTGGTTAACAACGCGAGAGCCAATAATAATAATGTACTTATTGTGTGTAAAATGTTGTTCAAGTAACTAAAGACGGAGAAATACGACACAGCCTTTCGATAGAGTTTACAAAATGAAAGGAATCGATGTTCTGTAGCTATTTTTCAGCTTATGTGGTATTATATGCTTTCTTACTTTGCAAGTCCTAGTACTGTTCATGGAATTCCCATTTTTTTCGTCTCTCGCTCTTCTTCAGCACAAACAAAGCTTTGCAATTTTATTTTCCCCGAAAAGCAGGATCAACCAGTGACCAAATTACTTAAAGATTTGTTATATTTCTTTTGCTCATATTATATACCTACGTCATCACACATTTTTATTGTTGTCTACTCATTCAATTTTGCACAGAAGCACGTCAATGCCTACAAGCAGCTTAAATAAGCTTGGGGTATATACGCTTCGGGTATTACAAGATTCGAGAATATTTTGGACGAGAATTGAAACTTTATTTTTTAACGTCTTAGTCATATAGAGGATTACTGGTACTGTATTAAAGACTATAAATGGATGTGTCTACGCCATGCAATATATTTTGACACGAAGTAATGCTACAGTACATTACGTTCTCAATGAAAGATGCTCTTTATAAACAGCCTTTTTAAAACACACATTGCTATATTTGTGTTTGTGAATGGCTGTACATTTATCCTGAAAAACGTGTTACTTCTATGAAAGCGGCATATTAAAAATACAGCACATATTTACTTTTTTAGTGTTGTGTGCCTACTGGAAAACAGTAAATAAAGTTTTATTACAGTTGAAAGTATTAACTGATGACTTTATATATGAATGAAATGTCTTGGCAAAAAAGAAGTTTAAAAATAGCAACGAAATGAAGTTTTCTGTTTTTGAAATGGACGTTGAACCCGGGCTTAGTTTAGGTATTTTGTATGCCACGTTATAAATTAATCTGGAAGTCGGTGTTAACTTGCAAGGAACAGTGTTAGGTAGTCTACGTAGTTATGTAATATAGCGGGATAATCTCTTATTTCTCTTGTATTTCTCAAAACTAGAAATTTTTCCGAGAACAATACTTTCACCAAGCTTTTATCCAACCATTGACAGTGGTTTCGTTGGTGGCAGAGGTGGCGGTGATGCTAATAAAAGTTTCAACATTTAGAAGGACACACTCGGTGGCGTCAAATTAAATGGAACGAATACGCCATTCCACAATTCCTCATTTCCCACGAATACCGAATACACGCGTACCGCACGAAACAAAACGCAGTTTCATATAGATAAATACGCTTCTATTTAAACTTAAAGTTCCAAAAATATGCAGCCTCCTGCTTTTGTATTCATTATTTCATCTGAACCATCTATCTACATACACCGGTTGTTTCAAAAGCCATCAAAATGTCCTGGAGTACGTAGGTATACCTAGTCCTGCTAATATATTTATAAGGAAATGTCTTGCCTGGTCTTGGCGTAGGCACCTATCACACTAGAGACAATGATGAAGAAGAGTTTTTGAAAAAGATAGAGAGCAAAACTTCATCTTTGCATGAGTGGTCTTAATGAGAATGGGAGTTTGATTACTTCACAAGTATCTCTCTCTTCCCTGCTAGCTTTCATTCTTTTGTGAACAAAAGGATATTATTTGCTCCATGTTAAAAGTAACACGGAAATAGTCACACGTTTCCTCCCAAATACTGACAGAAACGGATAACGGATATAGGGAAATACACATGGACGAATGTATGTGTTTTCAACCACCACATCCTGTACGATTCCTTTTCGCGCTTGCCATGTGCAATTCCCCGGCACCAGAAAGTGTTCTTGTGCAAATGGCTAGAAAAAGTTTAAATCGGGAAATACAGACATTTAAACAAAAATAGGTTTGAAACATAATAGAGTTGCAGTTTTCCTGTCAGTCAGAGTCAGAAAGTATTGAAAACGTTCTCTTCTCAGAGTATTGCTTGTGCGTGTGTCGGTTTAGTAATTCCTCTTCGCCAAACACATAAACTACAGGAACGCCGTGAGGGTGTGTGTGTGTGTACGCCGCACAAATCTATTAAACTTGACACCAACGCACACACACTCACATTCATACCAGAGAAATGGTAAATTTTCCAGTTTAATTGCGTGCAGACTGTGACCGGGATGAGGGAGTAAGGAAGGAAAGACAACTTTTCAGTTGCGGTTACTTTTGTGTTATATCTATCCCAAATTAAATAAAAGCCTGGCTTCGAATTTCCCCCGGAAAGACACATGCCAGCTAGCAGATGAAAGTCTAACTTTTTACCATTCATTCACATTTTCACCAATCACTTTTACTCGTACTTACAAATAAGTTCATTGTCTAGCTCATCTCTCTCTCTCTCTCTCTCATTCTCTGTATACCTATCTTCTTTCATTGGAAGATCTAAACCGGCCCACCCTCACCACCACACATAACGTTTTGCTTGAAGGCCTATTCAAGCCGTCGTGAAAATCCCTTTTCACACAAGTTTTGCTTTTCATTGTCAGAGAATATTATCATGCATGTAAATTAGCAGTTGGTACTGATCCGGGGACATTCGCATACGCAATAAAACTTACTTTTTATTGTGTGCTCAGCTGCTGTATGTTAATTCCACATGCAGCTTACACATACGTTACATATAAAATGTACAAAATCTATATGACGGCACGTAGACATGTGTACCTTGAAGCATCTGATTATGAGTGAAACTGAGATTTGCCTCTTCTGATTATTATTACTACTATCATGATCGCCACGATCATTATCGTGATCCTCCTTCCCAAATGTTATTTCACATTAAAATTCATTTGCACAAGTTCAAACAAACTTGGATTTTAACTGTACACGCCTCGACTCTGCCAACAGGGATAAACGGGAAAGGAACTTGGAAGAGATAATCTGAAAACAGATCTCAAACCTTCCAACAAAACATGTATTTATATAATGTATATCCGCTACACGTGTTCAATAGCGATACTACTGGGAAGTACAGCCTTCCCGGAACCGTAATCTGAAACCGTAATACCGACAAAACCATACACAAAACCTGCTTGTGATGCGTTCTCTTCTTCCAAAAATTCTAATGTCCCACATTTTGGTTATCATTTTGAATTCCTGGCTTGCACAATTTTATCACGTTTGGATTCGGACTGTGAAATGGCCTTGTCGAAAATAGAGAGATTTCTTTCTGGAGAAAGGTCTCGCAATTCGGAGAAGGGAAGCTTGGAACTTTGCTAAATCAAATGCAGAAGGAAATGTTGCTTTCACTTCCAGCTACAGAGGCAGAAATAATCGGAGCATTCGTCGTTTCCTTCCACACTATTTGTACGTCATTAGCATTACAGACCATTAGCATAAAATTGGGAACAAAAACCACCAGCACAGCAAGCACAAACCACCACCACTAACCCATTCAACGCAACAATATAGGTTGTCTGCAAAACGTTACCGGAAGTGAAGGCTGTTGTGGGGAAGGCCATGTGAATAGATTATTAAAATTACTACTCGTTGAAATCGTAATGGACTTAAGCGAAAACCCATCGCATTGTTTGCCGCTGTACCACCATCAAGCAGCCACGTCCGCCACAACACACCCGTTAAATACACAAAGCCCTGCTATAAAAATGCCCAAAACAAAAAATACATGTATATACAACTCCGTCAACAAGATAAAATGGCCCAAGAAAAAAAAGCGCAAGTAAATTCGATGTTGTTCACTTCAGCTTCAGCCAAGTAAAATTTTACGTATTTGTATATCGAATATACGCGATGCGATAGGTGCAGACCAAAAGTGGTACAAGCAGGGATGAAAAACGAATCCCCAAAAATGGATGCCCGCAATGTTGAAGTATTTATACACCACCGTAATGCCCATAATCTTCCGTTTTGTTAAACGAACTGAAGTTGAGAGGGAGTGAAAGATAGAGACGAATGAAAAGAAAAAGAGGAAATCCTTCTTTCCGCTCAGTCTACTACACAACTATAGAAATAACGAGTGGAAACATACTTTTGCTGGATGATTCTTAAAAAATATTACGATTTTGTTACACTGTCTCTTCTTTCCCCCGGAAGAATCGAAATTGCTGCACTACTAGAGGCAATTAGTAGAAAACCATGTCTTTTAGTAGAGTACGCTTCTTCATCAGCATCTTGAGTTGTTGCACTATACATAATGCATGTTGAGTGGTTGGCATTCATATTTTTTCTATATATAATAACTATGTATTTATGATAATTTGCCGCATGTTTTTTGCTTTCACCGTCGTTTACTATCTCCATTCCCGTAAGAAATTTTATTGGTTCTCCCAACATGTATATCAATTTATAAGTACTTTTGTCTGTATATATAAAGAACTTGCGTGTAATAATAATTTTGATGCACATATATCAGTAGCAGGTTGCTACCTACTCCTGTGTACCACTTTCTCTTGCTGGCGTAGTGAAAATAATTCTGAAGGAGAATGAAAAGTGAAATAGGCTCAATAAATCCAACCTGAGGGTGGATAATGTTACAATGTGGAAAATAGAAAAGCTTTCAGAGTCGCGATGCTTACTTACTTTCAGGCTAAGCGAAGCATAACATTTTCCTTCTTGTTTTTCTTTCACTTTACCCACAACTAACTACAACTGACAGAGAGAGAAAGAGAAGGAGAGAGAAAGAGAATGGCAAAAACAGAAAGAACCCTGTTCTTCCTCTCGTTTTATTATTACAGACGCTGTTTTGTGTTACTGTCGTCATCTTAAAATCATGGTGGTGTGTTTCAGATTTTCACCGAAGCGGAGAGGGAGAGAGAGAGGACCAAGGCAAAGACAAGGAGAAAAGGGAAGGATCTGCAGCCGCTTTTATTTTGTTCAAGAGAAGTGTGTATTGTGTGTAAGGGTATAAATACCGGAGAAGAATGTAGAAAATTATTTGCGCATCAAGTAGTGCAGTAAAAACGGACAAACATGCTTTTGTTTATTGTTATGACTTTTCAACAATGTAAAGCCCTGGCCAGAAAGCGAGAGAAAGAAAGAATAGACGGAGGGGGAAGCGATGACAAAGAAATAAAAATTTGTGGTCTGTGCTGCTGCTGTGACGGAAGGGGAGGAAGGAAGGAAAGGCATTTGTTGCTTTTTAGTGCGCAATTTTATTGCAAGCATTACATGCAGTTTGCAAATCTTTTTATTTTATTCGTATTTTGTCAACATTTAGTACTTCGGAGGAGGAGGAGATGGAGAGCCTGGGATGCTGTGCTGTTTCAGCTACAGGGTGGGTGGAATGATGATGTATAGGCAAACAATATATAATGGCTCTTTTTTTACAAACCACGTTGCTTCCAGTATGAATGCGATCTAGACGTTAAACGACGTCACGCCTTTTTCTGCCGTAAATAGCATCAAAACGGAATCCGGGCTTGGAAGACTTATTGTAAAATAAATATTATGGTTCATATGCAAATGCAATATAAATATTAATATAGAAAATGCATTTTCGTTTGAGAAGCCATTCATCCATAATGAATGAACTGCAACAGCACTGCTGAAAGCTTTTTGTCCTTACATGTTTTCGTAGCAAATTTTGGGATTCTGTAATTATTCAAATAGCTAAAGTACATTCTGTAGAAACCATTATTACCGTTGAACAAATAATGCTATTTTGCAGCCTAGTTAACTTGAAAAAGCAATTACGACGGTTAAAGTAAAAATTAAACCTAGGAATAATTTAGAATGAGAGAAATTTCCACAGTGCAAATACTCTATTTTTAATGCAATACACACACACTAATATTTTCTATTACACTTTTTAAGTGGGGAACCACTTTTGTGATGTTGAGAAAACACGAATAAATTGATGCGTCCTTCGGTTTCGCGCCTCCATTTGTGAAGCTCCGTCTCTGCAGCTCACAATAGTCTGACAAAAACCACCAACCAATAAAACGAAAATATTCTTAAAAAACAAGTCGTGTAGAAGTTTGAAAGCGAAATGCTAACAAGTAGGCAGAACTTTACAGCACATTCGTTTAATGGTAAATGTTTTTACAGAAAATTGGAACATTTATAGTTTAGCCGAATCCTGAAACTAAGTTTTCCTTCCATGTAAATGTATTGTATGCAGCTCTGCGGGATTATTAATCATTTCCGAATCTTTTAACAGTCATACATAACTACACTCGCATGGACTATACGTTATGCCTTGTGGTGTGCCTATAGTTAAATCTCGCTGCAAAACAGACAAGCTATAATATTGTTTTGCCACTCTCTTTACTCTACTTAACTATGGCTCTTGAACAATGTAACGTTTTCTTATCATTTTCAAGTATCCGATACAGCGCTCTGGTGGAACTCAAAAGTTTCAACTACACAACGGCTCGCAAGTCGCAAATCAGGCAAGTAATCACGAATGAAGTGTTTTAGAGTGGGGCTGATACTTCACATAACTGTGTTCATTCATGCAAGAGAGACGTAGTACATATACTTTCGCGCAGAATAAATCCCGTTTTCCATTACTTCCTTTCGAGAACCCAACTTTTCTTTTTCTTTGGGAAGGAAAATATTTAATTTGCAAGCAAACTAAGAGCAACAAAAACATTCCCTTGTGCAGTTCAGAATGGTATGCTGCTTCCGTGTTTTCTCAATGCGGTCGCGGTTGGAGGTCTCTAAAAATAAACGTGCGATTATGTTAGGGCTTGATCCCCGACTGAAATTGTGTGTGTGTGTTCCTACACAAGTTTCTAGTTCCCTAATTATAACTGCCATGTTTAGAATTTGTACTCATTCAACTTTTTCTTTGATTTCATTTTATATCCTCGTCGTCCTCAGCCGCTTTTTACTTCTTTATTTTGAATTAAGTACATGCAAAACTACACACAACTTCTCCCAGATAATAACTGATGTAATATATTGTTATACATGCAGTTCAATTCTAATTACATTAGTTCTAGTGGAAGAGCACATAGTTCACAATAAAATACGACTTTCTATCATCATGAGCACTATTGAGCACATATAATTTCCTCGCTTTGAACTTTTAAATACCCTGTTACGAGTTGCGACCTCTCTTTCTTTCTCTGTCTCTCTCTCACTCGCTTGCTCTCTCTTTCTTTCTGGAACATGCACGAACGAAATAGAGAAAAATTGTATTTTGTTCTTTGCATCTCATAAGCCCAACATTAGTTTGTTACTTGACATTCTTCTATTCCCATCTCTTCTTCATGGCTATTGCCCCCATTGATATGATAAGTTATGCTGATTAAGCGTGCATACATTATAAAAACCTAATTTATTTAGAAATGCCCGCTTGATTGCTTCGAGCAGAAAGAAATATGTCTTTCTCCCTGCATCGACCACATAATATGCATAATAAATACATACACCTTCACAATGCAATCTTTTCCCTTTGGCAAACATAAGCATTGTTATTACATTAATATGTGCGCCTTTATCGCAGCAAGTTCTGAAGAAAATAAGTGGGGAAGATCTTACCATTTTCTACTGTATGAATGAATGGTAGACCAACGAAACGGAAATTTTCTTTTTTTGCTGTGAAGAGGACATATACTCTGATTGCATGTTGGAATCACTGCTGTTGATGCTGAACCCATCTTTGGTAGAAACTGCCACCCTCCAGATAGCTTACTACTGCTGCGGCTCTCTGGGGTTTACCCGAGCCTCTTTCATCCTCATCAGTGCTCGTTAAGCAACATGAGAAGGGGAGGAGGATATTTTTCAAGGAAGTAGTACTGACTACGATTGCAGAAGATTCCACCAGTTAAATATTTTTGAGGACTGCTTTGATGAGTTGACGATGAAACGGGTGAAATAATACTTCTTGGTAGACACAGGCTGACGTGTTTGGTAGAACGACCCCGGTACACAGACGATGCACCACTGCTGTTATTTGTAAGTGGAAACTAACCAAAGAGAAGAGGAATTATCTTGCATTCCATTCCATCGTTTTGAATCCCGTTTTCCCCAATGCATTTTCTTCCTCCACATCCATCGTCGTCGTACTCCTCGCCAAAAGTATCACCACTTTGTAGTTCCACAGGAAAAGGAATGAAACGGGAAGAAGCAGCAGGAAAATAGGTAGGAACACTTTCCTCCTTTCATTTTCTTTTTTTTGAGGAACGACGGTGGCGGAGGAGATTGAGATGAGGTTTTACATGCTTGAAAAGAGGTGAAGAGGTTACATCTTCCTCAACTTTTGTGCTCCTATTACACACCGTGTGAATATGTACGGATGAGTATACATGTATACATTGAGAGAGTGCTTAAGCTTTCCACTGCTGCTGCTGCCGCCGTCACTACTTCCCGTTGTAGTCCCTTTTTCTTTATCTCCTTTAGTTACAGGCAACCAAGCAGACAAGCACGACAATAAAGACATTCTGGCATTCCATCTGGTTTTTCATTATGCAAACTTTAAATAGGAGAGAGAGAGGCTCGGCTCATGCATGGACGACGTGGAAAAACAAGAAAAAACTTTTCTATTTTTCATTTTAGATTCTCAATTACCATATCATATCCTCCTCACGTTGTTACTCCTATTACAAAATAATCAAATTGCTTTCTGAACGAGGAACATAATTTATCGGAATATTTTATACGGTGATATTACTTTATGTAACCTACTTATATATAGTTTTAAACTACCGCATCTTTTTACAATAATATAATAATACTCCTGTAATTTATAAAGTAGAGTTTAGTAAAAGTAGTTATTATAGAGTAGTCGTAATAAAGCTACCCTATAATCTGTTGGTGTAGAAGTAGGTAGGTGGTCTTCTTGGCATAGATTTGTAGGTGCCATGTATTCCTCAAAAACAGCCACTCTCTCAGACACTCAGGAAACTTTTTTTTCTGCTGAGGTCCTCAGTTCTCACTACTTTACAACAAGTTTGATGTTTTCCTTTTGTATTTATATTCCAATAAATATTTATTGTAGCTGGATGATGATAATATGCATTAGTCAAGAAAAGTAATGCTTCGTACTAATGGAGAGTTAAAACACGCCTTGTCGCTGTTTGGGATCCATAAAAATATTTTTGAGGAAATTCCGGGTATGGAGAAAGGCGAATCGTCCCAATGATGGTGGTGTAGCGCTTAAATCCAACGTGTAGTGTTATTGGTGTTATCAGTCAAGAGGGATAGAAGTATAGGAGGGTGCGTATATGACATGTACGATAAAAAAGTAGTGGGGCTTTATCCTTGAGGTAGGGAGTAGCACGACACATTTCACCGACAACATGGAGAGCCATGCTTTTCCTTACAATAATGAATTGTTTTTGAGTCAAGTTGAATGCTAACTACTGCTAACCTAGTGACATACACTCACACACACATACCCAAAAGAGCGACCGAGAAAACTACGAAAATGAGAAGTTTCTGGATTAAGTTTTCGTTTATACATTTAGTGGCGATTTGGCGAAGCTTTACTCCTTTTATTTTTACCGTAAGTAAATAGGTGAGTAGGTAGGCATGTAGGTGACTCGTGAGAGAAGGAAGGTCTTGAATGCAACTAATATTTCATCTTGTCTGTCGCGTAGACTCTCGTTTCTCCGTTTTATTTCCAGGAGGCATTCCATCGGCGGCACTGTTAAAATATTTATGTATAGAAGCGCTGGCGGAGCAGTAAGGCCTAAAACCGATGATGGCGAATCATATTTCACGTTAACTGCTCGTTCATGTTCAAAGTTGCATGTAATATATCTACTTCCACTTATGTAGAACTACCGTGCATGATTAATTTTAATGCGTGCCTAACAAGAAGTTACGTTTACATACAATGCGGATGCACATTATTATAAGAAATTATAGATTACAATTACACACAGAATGGTTAGCAATCCGCTGAGATAGATATATAGAGATATATAACAAGTGCTTACAAAGAATGGGGGAAATACAGATTGAAAACGAGAGATATGATATTTGGATGAGATTTGGTTCAGTATTTTCCTCATTTATCGTAACAGCGAAAAACAGTTTTTTTGTCTAGTGTACGAGAGACTCGCAAAGTGTGTTGGTGCATTCAAGCTACAGTCATAAAACCACAAACATTTCCTCCTTCTGTGGCACATATACAGAAGGAAGTGGGTTACAAAAGGTATAATATTTAGAAGGATAGTATTTGTAGTATAAATATAAGTATATAAGGATGACCTAATAATATTATTGCAGTGATGACTGGACAAGACTATTCACTGCGGAGAATTATATATTTTCAGATGTAACTGTCTGTCATCATACCCCTCGTTTCTTTTCACTGACGAGTGAGTCGTTGTTCCAAGCCAGTGTGCATTGAGGTTGGGAGAATGATAGTAACGATAATGAAGGAGGATATTACTGTTATCATTATTACCATTAGTCTGTAATAGAAGGACTACTGCATCTTCTATTTGTTTCCGTTTTCCTGGCTAAGAGAATGATTTGGCTTTGGTTTAAATCCGTGTGGTTACACGTCCCAGTTTTTAAATGATGACGAAGGATGGCGATAATGATGTTGTAGCTGAGTGTACGAGTGAATGAAAGCAGTGTCGGTGGCGACGAGGGGTGGGGGGTATAGTAAAAACGAGGGTCGGGCTTGGAAAAGTTGGCAATTAATTATAATATGGATAATGAAAATTAATCTCCGGAAGGATTATTAAAATGCCCAGGAAGAGGCGGAGATAGTGGAAGCTGTTGTTCTGCTGTTGGCGGTAAAGTTCCTATTACGAATGTAAAAGGAATTGGAGAATATGAAGGGGAGGCTGCTGCTGAGGAAAATGAAGGCTGATGAGGTGGTGGTGAAGATTGAAGGGATGATGATGATGGCGACGAAATCGATAACAGAAGACGACGACGACAACGGGGAAAGTAGTGATGAATTATGGAGCAGTAAAACTACCACGAGTTGTTCTATAAGAGCTCTGATTTTTTTCACAAGATTTGATGAATAATTGGGCAATAATGAAGATGATGGTGACGACGAGGAGGAGGCTGCCGCAACGGACGATGTGCTGCCAGATGAACCGTCAGATTTTCTTCGTTGGATTGCTGCCATTTTATCTCCTATTTACAAAGGGAAACAAAAAATGACGGAAACATAAGAACTATTAGGTATAGTAGATACGTCAGCACTGAATTATATAACAAAAGGGTGCAATCGGCAGTTTCGCTTCCAAAAGTGCCAGCCCATATGATTACTCTGGTTTACTGGAATATAAAAGTGAAAGGTAGTTTGCGAGAGAAGACGTGTCGACGGGAAGCAAGTTCCCTGAGTAAATTGAGTTATGCAATGAATAGTAAAAGTAATACAATTAAATAGTTTGAAACATTAAATACATCAAAAACTTCGTAATTTAGCACTTACCTTGGGAGATGTAGACAAGCGTCGAAGCAGGCTCAGCATTCGCAGTTTCACAGGTATAATTTCCCGAGTCCGTTACCTGAGCGTTTTCAATGATCAGCCTTGATTGCGTTTTACTTCCAGTCTCCGTTTGGATTGAGAGGTCCCTGGTGCTCCCATAGTTGATCATTCGATCATTGTGATACCAAAATATGTACTCCGGTGGCTTCGGACTCTGTTTCAAAATGTAATTAATCATAATCAACTGCTCCTATAGATATATGCAATATGTAAATATTATGTAGGAGGGTTATGCGCTCAAAAAAATCTTTGATAATTTAAATCCAAAGTAACTTGGGTATTTTATTTCAACTGTGTCAGTGATACGAAAACTTTCAGTAGGGAGCACGTGAAAGTATCATTTTACCCTTGTTATTATTGCATGACACGGTATCAGTATACGTAACTCAATTCGCAGACCCTGTGTGCTAAAATAAGAGAAGATCAAGTTAAGTCTGTGATAAGGAAAAAAGGAAAATGTTGTACGGGAGGAAACAAGCCTACCCAGAAAATGTAATCCTTTAAAGGTTACATCATCAAACAAGACACCACCACACAACCATTGTGTGTACCCCCTTGTCTGCCACGACGACGACGACATGCCATCTAAACAAAAAAGATCCTCTTCTATCTGCCTGCTGCTGCTGCTCCAGACAAGATAGAATAACATCCTTTTGGCCAAACATGGCATTCCACCATCATCATATCATATCTCAAACAAGAAGTGAAAACCACATCGGGACGAAAGAGAGGTCACAGGCTAGACAAGATGGAATTTTTTAAAGACACACAGGCGCGACACAATAAACATACCAACAACGTTCATTCACGCACGTAACATGACAGCTAAGACTTTATTTTACGATCACATCACAATCCAAAAACTTGCTCTGTAGACGTTCTCTGTGTTCCCCGCATGTTGATCACACCAACAATATCATTATTTACTACGGTTTCTGGAGGAAAACTAAACTTCAGTATGTCCGTTGTACAACTAGGAGGTGAGTTGGGAATATAACGTACATATTTATAAGAAGGGCTTGTGTAAGTTCATTTAGGTGAAAGTCTAGTGTATTTTTAAATAAGGCTTGAAAGCGAAAGGGGTAATACTTAAACGTAACATCAAGAAACAAATAAAAAATTCTCCATCTCCGCAGTATCCAACACGAGACACACATGAGACTTGGGGAGATGGAGAGAAACAAGCCCATAATTCATTTTGGGTCTACGTAAACTGCATAGAAATTAGCGTCGTTGTTTTTTTAATGCGGCATTATCAACAAGGTGAGGGGGGGTATTCAGACGTTACACTATTATATCATTACATTAACCGTTTACTCATATACAGCTATATTTTTGTAACTAAAATGTTGCTATTTGTAGTATGTCACAAAACGGCATTAACTCTTTGAGAGGAAATAGCACGGATAATAAGGACAACAGATATTAGTAGACAGAACTGGGTTATCCACGAGAATGTCTCAACTCAATGTATATTTGTGTGTCATGTTGTGATTTGTTTGTGGTCACCACTGCTGCCGTTAAAAGGGATGGATAAACAAAGAGAAGGAAGGATTTGTATGCACACCTATTTAGGTATGCACGTACAGCGGTAAAATCATTTTGCCCCTGAGAACCTTCCTTGTAGTGTGGTTTTTACATGGTTTCTCTAGAGTCCCCTATATTTTTCCACCTTTTCTTACACTCTGAAGTTTGGGTTGTGCGAGCAATAATTTTTTGGGTGGTGATGGTGAAATCTACGGAAAAGGAGGAAGAATGAGCTCACCAATTTTTTAGGCGAGAGAGAGGGAGAAAGGGGAAATAGAGTAAAAATGGAATGCAATAAGTAACGTGTGGGGAAAGAAGAAAAAGAAGGATGGGATCGTAAAAAGGGAGGGTAAAATACATGCAAAAAAATTTGCAAACAGGTAAATCGAATTACAAAATAGTAACACCATGTGCATTATGTATTAGGTAGAATGCTAGTAGGTTTCTTTGTAATATGGCGCAATTTTTTGGCATGTAAACGTTTCATCTTTTAGGATGAACTACTAACCTTTTCCACAATGCAGACAAGATTGATGGTACTCCCTTGCTGGATATGATACTCTCCATTGCCCAGGATGAATGCTTCAGGTACAACAACAAACATGTGGACAGCAAATGAGCTGATCCCTTTACCGGATGAGACCTGTATGAGAAATGAAAAATGAAGAGAAAATGGCTCAGAGAACTGCGTCACCAAAGAATTCCATATAAACTCATACATACAAGTACATGTTTCATTGAAAGTGTTGTATAGACAGGTATGCTTTGATAATATTATGTAGGGGTAAAATCAATTTGATAGAAAATGGCTAGTCTTCGTTGCTCATTCTTTTTAGTATGACTGGGGTCTTGTTGATTGAATGCGGAATTCGGATGTCCATTTCAGGAGAAAAGGCGACCTTTTTACGACGCTGATTCCCTTTTTATATGCGCCGTGTGGGCATCTGTGTCGGACAGCTCAAAAGGTAAAAGCTCAGTGTGTGTGTGTGCGCTCAACAACTTAATGATATCACGTACTCATCCAAAAAAAATCAACGTTTTTCCTCTCGCGCACCATGTGTACCGCGTACCCACTGATGTGTCAAGAAACCTCTTACAACCGCCACCGCTTCCCGCATTTGTGTCTCACCAAAACAGATACGTAGGCGATATAGGGTAAATTTCCTAGATTTTGTCTCATTTGCTCTTCATTATAGTTATCGTCACGGTTTTGCCAGTAAAAACCATATAATGATCCCTCAAAGTTTACATAAAGCCACATCCACATCAATGCATCACTCGCTGGTAGTTCAAAAGACTGGCAGTTGGGTTCAAAACTGGAGGCATCTTACTGAAATTGTCATTTGATAGACAGTATTGTGAAAACTAAACCCAGCAAAAGCAACGAATGAGCAAGAGAACAAATTTCTGAGAATGGTACAAGTAACTGGAAAAGGGGAAATGTGTAGGTATCTTGTTGACGCAAATAAACATAAGAAACAAGTTCTCTGATATTCACCTATTCACCATCACCAGCATAAATAATATTTATCGTAGTGTGACGATGAAGAAAGTCAAAGGAGAAAGTTTCATAAGGAAGTGAAAGTCGACTTGAAAAGTTTTGCCACGTCGGCAAATCAGACAAGCACATATTATTACCAAGTTGCACACATTCAAACACACAAATTCAGAGACGACACACTACTGGCACCTACCAACATTTTCATGTTCCGTAAATACTGCATTTGTCCATTAAAGTTTATCAAGTTATCATATCCTCCTTCATCGTATTCATCACCAAAAAAAACTACCAACAGAATAAACATTAATGCAAGCGCCAGCATACAAAATTTATTCGAGGCCCAGTTAAATCTTTCAGTCTTGTTTTCACTCCGTAAATGTCTTAATATGATACTTCGACGGTTAAACAAAAAAATCAGTTCCCTGTAAGCACAAATGTGTGTTCTATATAACCCACCCCATCCATTCCTAGGAAAAAGCGACCAGCAAAGCAGAAATCTCGAAGAGATGATGACGGCGATGATGATGATGATGATAACGATGATATGGGAGTTCAAAACTCTGAACGTCACGGCAGGAAACTTGATATATTCATCATAATGTCCTCCTCCAACATATACTACCCTTAAACGTGCCAAATAATATTCCGTCCCCTTCGTTTCTCTTCCAGAGTCGCTTTCCTCTGGCGAAGAAATTCAGCAGCACATATTCTTCTTCTTACCCATGGTCGCTTAGTATGTGCTGTTGACGATGAGGGTCTATTTATCCAAGTCACCTTTTTGTGTTTCGAGATACGACAGAGAGGGAAATTGCCTTTTCAATACTTTTTTTTTACTTGTATACATACGCAGGTCTTCTGCTGCACAGCAGTTGGTAGGGGAAAAAAGTTTAGAGAAAGGATTGTGCTGTCTTTACACTTCCACCTCTTGGCAAAATAAATTGTCTATACAAACTTGCTTGCAGGTTCATTCTCTCCCGTATCTGGGCTGAAACCCTTTACCAAAAAAATTGAGAGGAGAGAGAGAGAGGAGAGAGAGAGAGAGAGAGAATGTGTGCGTGTGATGTATAGAGCTGCTCACCAAACGATTGCTTCAAATGGTTTTAAATAGATATACAATTTTTTCGACGGTGAGCTGTCATAAGTGTGAGGTCAATGGAGAGAAAAGCGAGTTTCTTTTTCAAAAGCACAATATAAATAAACGCATTCGGTTTATAAAGGCACTTCACTTTAATAGTATCTGCTGGAGTGAGGTTACTACTCTGTTCTTATTATTATTATCGAGGGTGTACTCTCCTATAACAAAATTGAAAGTAAAATAGAATTTTTGAACAAAAATGATCATTAGAGCCGTCAACAGTCATAATACCTATTCCCTGATGTTGGGTATATAAATCTCAAGCAGGAAATTAAAAATTTGAAGATCCTTTTCAACAATTAACAAAGGCAAATTTTGAAATTCTGGGTATTCGTAATTCAGGGCCAATACACAAGTTAAACGTGTAAGTTTTTATATATTAGTTACACAAGTAGCGCATAGTAGCTTGTCTTTTTGCTGCTGTTTAAACAAGGTTAAAAATTGATTTCAGATAAATTCCTATATATGCATACACATATGCACGATGCACGTTTGTCTATTTCTCATTAAAAACGATCCAAATGGTATATGCACACCTATATTATCTTACTCTTCAAATAATCCTTTTCTTTCAATGTTCTTTTAAATCTCATCCAAAGAAATGTTGACTTGCGTCAAAGGTTAAAACGTTTTCAACGTGCATTACACGAAACCACGTACGTTTTGAACACAGTAAAATCTCACGTACGAGCCAAAATACCTACATCTTTCGTCATTCAGCATTCCCGAAAAATATCAATTATTCGTCAGCTAAACTTCATCCGCTCCACTTATTCCTGATTATCATACATACATTTATACATCTTCATAAGAAATACCCGATTTTTTTAGTTGTATCGTTTATCTTACCAAGAAGGACAACACAAAATCAGGTATCTGTAGTAGGCATGCTTTCATGTACACCTCTACACTTGAGTTCCAATTTCAGCGTCGACTTATCATATAACCTGATACATGCATTTTTTAGGTATTTCTAGATTACCATACCGAAATATCTCAGCTTCCCTGTATCCTTCAGTATCTCTTAAGCATCGTATCGGATTTCATGACAAAGTAATTCTAGAGTCTACATTCCTTCTCTGTTGAAAAAGACCTTCCCCTGAAGAACTTACTTACTTTTCCCTACACAAACAGATACGCACTCTAAGTTACACACAAACACACAGTGGGAGGAGGACATAATTAACGAGAGCTTGTTGGCTTTTGCCTTTCCAGTTTCCTGTGTCCTTCTCCTTCTTCCTTCACCCTCCTCAAAGCTTTCTCTCTCTCTCTCTCTCTCTTTCTTTCCCTCTTTTGTGTTCTTGGTCCCTACAATACAACTTATTTATGCGCTGCCCATAACCATATACTAAACTTATGTAGGTACAACACAATATACCCTACAATATGGCAGCAAAAACTTCTTTGCTTCCTGTAATCTATGATTGCCCCCGTGTTATTATTATTGTTATACTTCCAGCTTTCTACGAGACTTCTTTACCAAGTCTCCACTTCATTCCGTTATATACTACGTGACTTAACAAAGTTTATACGTTAGTTAGGCACACAAAATATACGACGACACACTACATGGGATTCTCATTTTCAAACATTTTGTTAAGTTCTCCTCAGTAAACAGAAGAACAATTTATACATAAATACCAGGATCATCATCATGATCATCAGAATCCGTTACAGTAAGTAACTGCAAAAGAGAGTCCTTTCCCTTTCTTTCCGCCACAGAACACTGGCCTAAATAGTCCAATGAACGTTCCTGCACAGCGTCCTTTGTCCTACTCTCCTCAAATTTTAGATTTTAGACTAAACAACTACAAAAAGCATATGTGTCAGAGCTGGTGTTTGTCGGCCACGACAAACGTTAACTTTCCCTACTGTTTGTGGGGGAGTCCGATGAAAAAGGGAGCCTGCATGGGTGTTTTTGTATGTGCCTGTGTTGGAATCAAAGTAGGTTGACAGACAAGTAGAGTGAGTGAGACACCCGGAAAACCAATGGGTGAATGTGAAACGAC
>JAHZNE010005072.1:0-56760 GCA_027744055.1 Callyntrura sp. NNG-2020
CGTTACTGTCATTGTTGTTGGTTGTTACAATAGTTGAAGAAAGAAAAAAAATTTGAAGGAGGTTAGCCAAAAAATGATAATAGGTAATAACAATATACAGGATACATACAAGAGTGGTAAAACAAACAGGTGTACGTACAATTTTAGATGGTCTCCTCGAAGGAAGAACGCAACGGACTGAAGACGACATTAAATCAAGAATGAGAGCCGAAGCGATGATGATGATGATGATGATGACGCTGATGTAGTGAGTACAAAATGTGCGTGGACGTTATAAATACCTCTGTACCTATTTCACGGCGCTCACAGCTCCTCTCTGTAGTAATGCACAAGCTACTTTTGCAAATGAAACTCATTGTCATTCACAAGTACCCGCAACATTGTCACATTTTGTTTTGCGTGTAAAAGGAAACTTGCAAGTTGGTATGACACTGTTTTAGAAGTAGAAATCTTGAACGACATCCACACATTACTACTAGCAATAATAGTAACAGATAAAAAAGATGGTGTTCACGGTAACACCGAATCTCGTACAAGTGGTGTTTGATGTGAGTTGGGTGGGAGGAATGACAGCGTTCCATATAGGCACATTTAATAGCGTACACGCATTACATGATTACCTCTAGCCGTAAAATTTATTGTAATCGCCGTGATTCGTTAATTTTATTAGGAATCATAAAGCTACCTCACACAGTAAAAGTAATGTTGGGAGTGGGTGGATGTCAGCATGCTATTGACGAAATAGTATTACAAACACGTGTTAAATTCCCCCCCCCCGCAATTACGTTAAAAGTACGCTTTAATGAGTGTTAAATACTATTTCGAAATGAAAGGCGTTGGCTTCTATTTGAAGTATTACGGTCAAAACAAGTTGACGTCTTTTATATGCGTATTAGGTAAATAACAACTAGGCACGAAAATTGTCAATGACAAGAAGATACGAAAATTGTCATTATTGATTGTTATTATCTTATTATTTTGCAATAAAAAATAAGGAAACTTTATTTTCTAAGTGTACCTGTCTGTAATGTGTGTGTGTGTGTGTGTACTTTTAAAGACATAATAATAGGAAATTTACCGTTTTTATTATGGAAATGCTAAAATTTCTAAGAGAATCGACACAAGGGAAAATTGGAGGAGGAGACGCGAAGAAATGAAGCTCTATTCTCTCTTCTCTCTCTCTCTTCTCTTCTACAGAGAACTTCAAAACCTCTTCTCTTTACAGTTTGCCTGCAAGTAGCAATATAACGTCTTCGTGTATTGAACCCTAAAAAACGGAGACAATTCCCTTTTACCAGCGCGGTACGTTTTCACGTTTGTCGTTTTATAGTTACCCCTGCTCTCTCGAACATCTTACATTTAAACCCCTTTATACCTGCACACACACACACACACATGCATACCCTCTGTAATGCACCACCCTTTTGTTAACTGTTTCACTACCTCTTGCATCTTACCAACGAAAATCCGTCGTCGTGGAGTCGAGTGGCACTATTATTTTTGGATTCTTTACTTATTTTGTAAATTTAGGTTGATTTACTGTTGGTTCCCTTCTTGTGTAGCACACACACACACACACACACACACACAAACTATTACACACAAGCTACTATGAACTATGTAGCAGAAGACGGAATAATGAAAATAAATGCATCCTTTCATCTTCTTTCGGAATGACGTGTACATCTCCTTCTTATCTCCACTTTATACGCATCTACCTACCTACTTACAGATTTACAAGAACAATAACAATAAAAACAACAGCACATCCGCCGAAGCTGAACTTGTACATTTTTCTTGATTAGGTTATCACCTCAAAGCACAAAAACAAATAGGGTAATTACGATACATATATTATTATACGTCGAATTCATTTATCCTGTTGGTAGCATGCTACACATTGTTGAAGTGTCTCTGTGTAAAAAAAATGTATGAAAGGCATGTCTAGTCGGATAGAGAGGTGCTTACATTTTTCTGGTCGGTTGTGTCGTCAAGTGTGCATAATAATAGGAGAGCTGGTAGTATGCATAATTTTTATGCATGTAAATTACTGTGTGGGCGTCCCGATATTTTCTTAACGGCACTACTGCGGCTGCTGTCCAAGTCCAATATTGCTGGGGATGGATGGTTGGGCATGTCCTCTTCTCTCTCGCTCTCTGTCTGTATTATGCAGCAACAGCAGCAGGGTAAAACGACGTGGAACATTGTCTTTTGGTTGAGATGCTGCATTATATGTTCGTTTCGTAGGCATTATTACGCTTTTTACCGCTCCACTTATCTTAATGATCTGCATTTTCGTGGGTTTTATATCGTCGTCAGTTTTGCCACGTTGCTCTAGAGAAAAATAGAGAAGTGGAGGAGGAAGAAGAAGAAGAAGTAGCGGAGATGCTTGAAGAGCAGCAGAGTTTTGACAGTTTTGCCATCATTAAACACGTTTTGTTGGGAGGCACAATAAAAGTGGGGATAGTTTGAAGGCAGAGGTAATTTTGTGGTAAAATATGCAACTATTTTAAGTAGGGAGTCAGAAGATGTTGAAGAAAAAAATTGGGGAAGAAATCGGGTTAATAGCCAATAAGGCTGTCATAAATAACTCAATGATTTTCAAACGGGTCAACTTCCCATCCAGCTGTTGTGTGTGTAAATAAATAATACGAACCCAAGGGGTTTTATTGGTGTCTTTGGGTATATACCCTGGCCTGGATGATTTCCCAATATTAGACGAGTAGCCTCGTCGTATCAGTAGGGGGAATCGATGTGCACTTGACAAAGTGCGGTGTCCGCTGGGAGTTTGGAAAAAATGTGGCTCTATATCGGGACATCTTATCTATTTTTGTTGCAGTGGTCATGTGTCTCTGTGCTGTTGCTGCAAGTTTTGTTGGTGCTTTACCCCTTTACTGTATTTAACGTCACGTCACATGTCATGGCTGTCACTCAAGCTCCTCATCAATTCTCTGCTTATCATTAACATATTCACGAGAAAAATTACAGTAGCAAAAGGAAAACGCAAAATGTACACGTAGAATGTGCATAATATACATCCATAATGTGGCAATTTGCAAGGACACATGTTAATGTAATGAGGTAGCAGCACTACTTCTGCTGCTCAAGAAATAGAGAGGGTGACAGACAGCGAGTGAGAGAGAGTAGGATTCCTGGTGTGGTGACTACTTTTGTTTGTGTACTAATATTGGGTTTTGGCAAGCCGAGTGTAAAATATCTTGTCTTTTATTTTTGAAAAGGGTCAAGTCACAAGGACATGGGAATATTGTTACGAGTCACTAGACAGTAAATGAGGGAATATAATGGTAAAAAAAAGAATGCATTTGTTTTGCCAAACTGACACCCGACCTGGTAAGGCGTAACAGGGAGAAAATGAAGGTGGAAAAGTAGTGTGAAAACAGACAAGCTGCCTCTCTCTCTCTCCCTCTCTCTCTCTCTCTCCTTCTCATCTCAACTCACATACTGATACTATGTTAATTTTAAAAGGCTTCAATTTTTCCCCAAAATTAAAACCATTTTCTGCGCAGAACATTACATCACTATCAATTTTAAATATCGAGATTCTAGATATCGTGCGGCAATCAACTGGATGACGCTGATGATGATTACTGCATCATCATTAAAATAATACACAGAGCTACTACATACGCAAGCTTTTAGCACAAAGAAACGTTTTATATGCCGCATATCATTGACACAAGAGGAGTATAGCAGTTGCATAAAAACCAAAGTGAGAAATGTCGTTTTTATTAATAAAAAATCTGGATGAAGATAAAAGGCACTTAATTGTTGACGATCGTCGTCATCATCATCATCATCATCCTCGTCGTCGTCGTCATCATCGTAACCATCCTCCTCATATCAAACATGTCTACACACAGTCCATTTTGAAAAAAATAAGTCTTCTATGCATCCAGTTGCATACAGCATCAGCATATTATTATTACCATTATACATTACATAATCCCTACACGTATTTGGTTTGCCGAGAGATCACCATCACGACGATGATGACGACGAGGGATATCTATTATCTCTCTCTCTCTCTCTCTCTCTCTCTGTACTCTGCTACTACTACTCTGCATTAAAAGACACGTACCGCCGAAAAAATGTCACGTAGCAGTTTGCATAGAACGTGTAACTTGTAACGTAACAGCACTCTATCCGGGGGTGTGGACGCACACACCACACACACACACACACACGCTCTATTTTTAATAGTAATATAATAATTTAATAACACATCCCAGCAGAGACTAGTGACAAAAGTTATGGGGGTGCCTACGATCATCATCATCACACTTGGGTGCTTTTACTACCGCTGATATCAAGTAATAATGCATTAAATGTAAAAAATAGTGTAATAAATTTCTTCTTTTTTTCTTGGCTGCTTCACCACGTGGTGGGTAAGGCACACATTTGCACTCTGGTTTAAATTGATACTTCTCTGTCATTTGCATAATGCAGCAGGGCATAGGGAGGCTAAACCGTTTTCTTTCCAATGTGTTTACTTGCAGTAGTAGTAGTTATGATGAGACTACTCTCGGATATAATTTGTATTGTACGTAGAGAGAGAGAGAGAGAGAGGTGGTAGATGGAACAACCGTTTTTAGCTGTGTCACCACCATATATTTCACAGGAGAGCGTTTAAACCATAAAGTGTTTTATCAATTAGTCACCATCACAATTTTATTGTGATCCCCTCAAAAATCCCAGCACTAACAGCTAACAGTTGTATAAATATAGAGAGCATGTGCAATGTTACCAGCACCACCATCACCACCACCGGCAAGGAAATTTAGTAGTTTGGTTAGTTGGCCGGTGCGTTAGGGATACACGCAGAAAAAACAACAGCAGCAGGTACCTCTCTGTCTCTTGTGTTATTATTTTAAGTAACACGAAATCCATATGCCACCCAGCTCGCAGCCGTTGGATGTGTGTAATAATATGCGTACAGAAAACAGAAACAGGAGGTGGTAGTCGTAGTAGTGTGTGAGATGGGAATACACATTATTTTTTATGAATGAAAATCTCTCATGTGGAGTGTGATCAGTCAAAAGTTTTTTGGGGGAATTTGGGCAGATTTTAGACTTGAGAGACTCTCCAACCGCCAACCAAGAAACAACACACGAGGCAGGCGAATAAATATAGACCGTAGAGAGAGGGAGAGAGAGAGAAGAGACGAAGAACTTGACTTTTTTTGTGTTGGAGTTTTGGTGTGTGCGCAGCTATTATTGTGATTTACGTCCTAGTAGTAGTAGGGTGAAGTAGTAGTAAGTTAGGGAGAATATAAATGGCTTTTTTACTTTGTTGTAAGAACCGTTAAGTAAAATGTGTTAATGCGTATGCTGCGTACTAAAACTCTTTTTTTTCACGCGTCCAAGAACAAAATGAGGTAACCTTGACAGTTGAATAATAATAGTAACATATTGCACCACGGCAAAACTCGGTAAAAACAAGTAGCGCAAAAAATTACACGACAAAAAAAAGTTGAAGTGAGACCGAGGTTTATTATACATTGTAGAGGAAAAACAAACACGTAATTAACCGGCTTCTGGCAATATTGTACGTTCCTTCAATTTTGCAAGGTTTTTTTTCTCTCGCTTGTCATTTCTCCCTCCAAATTACTCGCAAAAAAATGGGACGATATATCTTGGACTGACTGACGTTGACCAGTTTTCCTGCAGAACTGGCAATAAAATATTAAATTGAATATATATATTGGAATTAAGGAAACGCTCTAAAAATGAGGGAACTTTTTTGGCTCTTTTTCCTTTGGAAATACAACGGGCAAACAGACATACAATTATTATCATAAAAATGCTTGTACATGCCCCGACAAGCCAACAATGGTTATACCAACATAATAATGATCAGCACTCAGCACCATCAAACACTTAAAACACCAGTAGCCGTAACAGTTTTACATTTTTATTATTCTTGTCGTTCACTCTGGGATTTCAAAAGAGCAGACGGCATCTTTACTACATGCACTCTTATCATCATTCCTTGTCGCATTATTGCATATTAGAGCTTTTAAGTGTTCTATATTTTTCTTTTCTCCCTCCCTACCCCCTCCCCACCTCTCCCTTCCTTCTCTCTCTCTCTCTCTCTCTCCCTCCGTCGGAGATACACGCTAAACAAAAATATTTTTTCTAACTTTTTGCCAAAAACAAATTTGTGTCGCCTGATAAATCCACACAGTGTGATTCCTCCCAATAAAAATTAAACATTTTTAAAAATCTGTTTTTCTCGCGCGCGCGCGCTCTCTCTCTCTCTCTTTCCCTCCCCCTCCCTTCAAAATGTTGTTTTATACAGTAATTTTATTGTCCTCCATTAATCGTTTATCTGTCTGTCTGCTGTAATCTCCAATATGTAACATCTCTTTTTATTTATTTACTCCTTCTTTTCAAACTATCAATTTTATGGGAACACTGGCGTTAAATAAGAACAACTGCTTTAAATACAATCATCGGTTTCATCATCATCATCATCATCATCATCATCATCGTCATCCTCAGTACCATCATAGTCGCCACAATATCCTTGTGTCTAATTCCTCTTTCAACACGAAGAAAACTGCATCAAATCATCATGACTCATGAGACTCGCCTTACATGTACATACCACCACAACAACTACTACTTCACAGATGCCACAATATATATTCTCCGTATCACCACCACCTCCTCCTTTTTCTATTTCTTTCTCGAGAGAGAAAGAAAAGCTCTTTTTTGTGTACTTACTGTAATGTACCGCAATGTTGGGACATTCAACTACGATAAAAACGAATTTTCAAGTGTTTTGCCTCCATTTCTGTTATTTTTACATTGCAGGCGGATTATATTTTTGTTATAAATGGCCTTTTTATTATTTTACTACACACTCAAAGTAGGCACTCATATTCCGCTTCCACACACATACGATTAATATACGAGAGGATAATAGCGATAAAAAAAAGTCAAGTGCGAATTTTTTTTTCTCGAATGTAACAATTCCGTCTCGTCCTCGTAAATGAGTAACATAATTTGAGAGAGACTCATTTTTCGGGGTCTAATCCTTCTTTTATTCTCTGTATGTGTGTGTGTCTGTGAGGAATTTTACCATGATGACTTGTACATATAGACGGGATTTTGCATAAAATAAATTTTCCTTATCAAATTTTTACAACAGCTCCATCATCATTATCATCCCAACAAAGTGTTTAGAGAAATACAACAGAGACATGGTCGGTCGTTTCCCACACGGTAGTAAGTAGCAGTAAGAGAGAAGTACTTTTTTTGCATTTATTGCGATTTCGACTATTACTTACCCCATTATCACTACTCCTGCTGCCACTACTCCCCTTTATTACAACGACAAGACAGAGAGCAGCAGACGTTTTTTTGCATGTTGTCATGAAGAAAATTTTCTGCGCGTTTTTCGCCATGACTGAACATAATATTTTTTAAACTCCGCAAACTCAAGCCCCTACATACCAGCAGCAACAGCAGCATTGTCGTCGTCATCCTCATCGCAGTGCTCTTGAACAATCACCATTTGTTTTTTTATACACATTTTACGTTTGGCGTCTCGTTGCATTTTGGCATTTTTTATTGGTATAATGCACACATTTTGTTTACGTTTGTGTGGCGTTGGTGATATATTTACATTTCTGCGTTAAACCTATATCTGTAAACTTAAATACGCGCTTACTTCATCATCATCATCATCATCATCACCACCATCATTATACTTGACTGTTTGTTATTATGCTGGTTAGTTTGTCAGAGTACCCATTATTTTATACCTAAAAATACAAACATGCATACACATTGAATTGAACATTGTCTTTTTTTCTACATCTCTCCTCTTCATCTTCTCTTGTATGTACTTATGCGTGCGTGTGTGTGTGTGTGTGACTGTTCAACCACCACACCACTTCGACTTTGACTACTAAAAACAAACCGTAAGCCACCTTTTTGGCAGCCTCATCATTCTTCTATTTAACAGTCAGTCACCACAGTAAAGTGTGATAATGGAATGAGGAGATGGATGGATGGATGAGAATGAGAAATGAAGGTGCAGAATTTATTTCAGTAGAACAAAATTTCTGTGTCAGGTAGTCATGTATTTAGTTTACCTTGATCTGAACATTTTTCTTGGCTGCCATATTGCGCTAATAATAATGATAGTAAAACTAGTACGGACTTCAACTACTACTGCCCTCCCCTGTCGTCGTTAAAATGTGGAAATTGTGCGCTGCTACTTACTTATGTACTTACCGCTCAAACTATTAATAATGATATGTACAGCTTATTTATACGCACACTACTCCTCTGTCCCTTCTGCTCTGCTTACCAGCAAAAAGACTATTTATGCAAATATCTTGCAAGAAAAAAAAATGTAAGCAGGACTTAGAAAAACAGAAAACGAACCCCACATATCATCATCATCATCATCATCATCAGTGTCCACATCATCGTTGTCTGCCAGAGAGGAGTACTGGCACTGGCATGAAAAAAAAATGAACGCCCTTTACCTGACAGTATTTATCATTGAATTGATATCTACCGTCATCATCATCATCATCATTCGCATCATCGTCGTCGTTTGTTTCGCGTCATGTTGTCGTGTGTTGAAGAAGGAAAGAAGAAGAAGTATAAGATTGCACACACGACGACACGACACACACAGGCAGACAAAGTAGCTGAAAAATAGAAGTAGGTTTAAGAAATAGGATTTATGATTTTACAAGAAAAATCGTGGCGTTTTATTAGTAAAATTTTTATGCATTGTTTTTTTTCGGCAGAGAGAGAGAGGAGAGAGAGAGAGGCAACTTACTACCAAGTTACTCTCCATAACAAAAACAGGGCAAACTGACAACGACGACGGCTGACTGCTTGGTTGCTGCTGATGAAACGGTTATGGTCGTCGTCGTGGTAACGATCATTTTTGTTCGTTACAGATTCTCAGCAGCCACGTTCAGTCAGCCGTCTTATAACAATTTTTTTTTGTTTATCGCACACAAGTCAGTCAGTCAAGTCAGTTTTTGTACCGCCTCGTCTATAACCAGCCCATCCTTCACACTCAAGTGGTTATTCATATTATCTTCGTCGTCGTCGTCATCATCATCATCATCAACAGCAGCAGCAGCATCGCACGGTTCAACACGCATAATGCCCACTCGGCCACACTAGGACTATAAAACACACTGTATTTTTGTAGGGATATCAACAACAGTAATAATGGTCATGTTGTCAATGTCTCTGTGAGAATGTCGTCGTATAACAACGCGTAAATGTACAATAATAGTAAAACTTGTAAGACTAGTTGGCTGAGGAAAATTGGAGGGAAAAAAGGAAACTTTGTCGTTTACTAGTTCTTTGGGGGGATTTTTAGTAGAAGTTGAAACTTCTCACCTGTTAAAGCTGGTAGAAGGACAGGAATAAATTTGCTGTTTTTTATTCAGGGTTATTTTGCGGCACCAGAGACGTACACACAGAGAAAAAAAGGGATGGATGATGATGACGATGATAGACAATGCAGAAAAAAATACACACAACAAAACTTTACACCAAAACGAATCATGTCAAAGGCATGATGATGTTATGTATGATGTGTGTGTGTGTGTGTGTGTGTGTGTGTGTGTGTTACGTATGCACTTCCTTCTTATAAGACGCCGGTCTTGCATTTTTCACGACCCATGCGACATGAACACAATCATCGCGTCGTCATGTTTTTTTGTTGTTGAGTGCCAGTGAGGAACACAACACAATCACCAAACAGCAGCAGCAGCAGCAAGCAAGCCTACTTTTAGTTTCCTTTTCATCAAGCAGCCACAAAACAGAGAGGAACTTCCAGCGGACACGTTTCTCTCTCTCTCTCTCTCTCTCTCTCTCTCCCAAAGAAATAAAAAGTGGAACCATGTGCTTTGCATGTTTGTACAATTGGGTGATAAATCTTTCAAGCCTAGACAGCATAAAGCCTTAAAGGCCCTATAAAAAGGTAAAGGTATGTATAATGTGTGTGTAAAAAGCCGTTTTTAAAGCGTGTAATAAAAGCTAATCAGGCATTAAAATACAAGGCAAAATCAGCAGAGCAATAATAAGGGGCAATATTATATATGTGTGTACACACACACACACACACACACAAGTACACAGAAAAAACGCGTACCCACTTCTTCTCCTGCATATCACCTCACACTACTGGCCACATTCGGCGAAATATCCACATTTTATATATGCACGCGGGATTGTGTGTGCTTAACAAAACGACAAATATACACTCCTCTAATGAAAAAGATAACCTTTAAAAGAGTTATTGTATCACGACGATACCACACGATTTTGTGTGTAGTGGCAAGTTGGCTAATAGGATAGGTTGTAGTATAGAGGAGGATAGAAGTGGAGTGTGCAAAAAAAATTCCTTGATATTTTTCTTTTTGGATGGTTTTAGAAAAGAGATGCAAACTGCAGCAGGCAGAGAGAGAGAGAGAGAGGAATGAAGAATGAGAGAGAGAGAGAGAGAAGCAAGTCAAACTAAACATGTCTCTCGCTCTGTTCTCCTTTGACAAAAGCCAAAACCTCCTCCTGATCCGCAAGATACTCACATACCATCACATTGTGTACATGCTCTCTGACTTGCTTATCTCTTAAACATTTTAACAGCTTTTTTTGTTATCTCACACATCTACTACCCCATCATCATTATTGCTTGCGAAAAAAGAATCTTGAGAAAAAACGGTGTTCCGGAAATAGCAACGCTTTTGGCTTTGAGACTTCCCTCTCCTTCTCTCTCTCTCACTCACTCACTCACTCACTCACTCTTTGTCGTTTTTTAAGTGAGCTGGCTGATATTGTAATTTTCCTTCCTTAAGTCATTTCTTTTGTGTTGTTTGACGTTGTCTATGGTTTAGCATAAATATCGTTGGAGTCATCATCATCATCATCGTCGTCATTATCCGCTCCTCCGTCAGTAATTTTCCTCCGTTGTGTATATTCATAAAGGTTGATGATAGTTTTATCCTATCGTAAACACACAGACATTCGGCGTGCAAGCTGTTTTCTTGCATAGTATGTTCAGCATGATGTCGGCCGATGTCATTCAAAAGTACAAGTTCATCATGCACCGTGGTCGTCGTCGTCGTTGTCGTCCGCACCACACAAAAGTAGTGCATACCAGTAGAAAGAAGTAAGTTTAATAGGTTTTGTAGTATCAACGAAACACGAAACAGGCCTCTGTCGTTTTTTAGCCGACACAACAGACCACAACTTGTCGTGGAATGCTGTCTGTATACATAAGGAGGGGGAACGGGGGTTTCAAGTCCACTTGTCTTTTTTTAACGTTACATTGGGAATTGGGAAATTCGACATGTGAGAAGAGAACTCACAGAACTGCTGTTCTCTCTCTCTCTCTCTCTCTCGCTACTTGTCGCAATTACACAAGTAGCAAGATACAACTTGTCTTTGCCACGCCGAGAGGTTCCCAAATTGAAAATGACTTTGGGTAATGATGATAACGCCATATGGAATCCATGCATTAAATCACCCGCAGCTGGTTCAAGTACTAACCTTATCAGCACTGCCCTTATCACCATTGGAAATCTCAACTCATTTGGTTCCGATCTTACGATGATAACCCGAAAAATTCATTTTTCGCCGAATTCTCATTTTGCCACCAGCTAATGGCTAATCCATGTACACATACGGGATACACCTTCAAGTGGCACTCTATATGGGGGAGGAGGGGGCTCCACATGCCTATCAGCTTAGCAAACCCAACTTATTAGAATAACAGTGTTGATTCCCGTTATAAAAAACGTTTCATTTCTTCTGACGTCTGTGTGTGCACACACACACACACACAACCAGAATAATTAGCATTTTATTTAAGCCTCGTATATAAATAGGTAGTCTAAAATATTCTCCATTCGTCGTTGCACACCACTACCACCACACACATATTTCATCCATTTCTTCTCCCTATAAAACACGATACTTCCATACTTCCACGACCAACTAATTTTTAACAGGTCAACAATTAGACATATTATGTTATGCAGTTACGCTTTTCAATCTCCATTCATACCAACTACTTGACGACGACGACGACGACGAGGATCCTTCTTAAAGGGCAGATTTGCTAACTGCTGCTGTGTGTGTTTCTCTGGGACCTTTATTTATTCCCAATTCACATTATCTACCCCATGTATTACAGCGTGTCTGTTGTATAAAAAAATGTACTATAGAAGATGGTGTGATAGTGTGTGTGTGTGTGATGATGAGATGATACGGAGGATAAATAAACATAACAATAACCGTATAGAGCGCCTAACAAACAGCAGCATCAGCAGCCGCCGCAGCAGCAGCGAATAAATGAATGATATTCTTAGACTTGACTGGTGGTGTGTGCAGTTGTAGTAGTTTTGTCCTAGCAGTTTCTACTCACACCAAGAGTGAGTGAGTGCCACAAATAAACGTCTCTCTGTCATTCACGCAGTAGTCGTAGTAACATGGTGTAGTCCTCAGATAACATTGAGGAACTGTTTCTTTTCTTTACCTCTCCTCTCTCGTCTTATACTCTCTTCTTGGTCTGGTAATTAAGAAACAGTAGTGACTCTAGTCAGTCACTCTCCAACTACTGCTCCTATATCATCACCACTACGATACGATACTACTACTCTTGCCCAGAGCGGAGAGTGAGCCAAAATCTCTGTCAAGTGGGACCAGACTGAGGGAGTCTGCAAGTTGGCAGAGTACTGAGCGGTGCGCAGCCGAGAGTACCACACACAGCCGCAGGAGCAGCCGTGCAGAATAATTTTTTTTTTTGGGAAATTGTCCTTTGTGTAGAGAGTGTGTGTTTGTGGGTTCATTTTGTAATATATCAAGTAAACGCCTGCGCGTATCTCTCTCTCTCTCTCTGTGAGCGCCTGGAAAAACATTGTTGAAGTAGGCCGTGAAAGGTCTTTCTTGTTTTCGTTTTTTTTTCGGTGGCTGCCTAGCCAGAAAAAAGTGGTGTCGGTTTGGTCCAGTATTCAGACGGTAGAGAAAAAAACAAGTTGCACCTGAGTTTCTGGTTGACAGGTCTTGATTTTTCCTGGGGACACACTTGGTGCTGCTGCTGTTGTTGTTGTCCAGCCTGTTATCAGATAGAGTCAAGTTCACAATATCCAATATCGGCGGCAGCATTGATAATATTTGACGATAACTCTTATCATCATCATCAACATCATCATCAACGTTGGTTATTATTACCATTGATTATTTTTTATTATTGTCAACATTCGGGTGTCAGTGTCGCCCCTCTTTAATATTTATTTTGCGGTAAGTGCCCAAGTATGGTGGAATTGGAATTGGTCTCTGTATCATAAAAAAAAGAGTAATATGCATGCCTGGTATTAGTGCCCTGTAGAACAACAAGATTACCTGTGAGTGTGGATCTGTTTGGTGTGGGGTGAAGTTACATACTGTAATATTTCATTCGGAGACAGACAGGCAGAAAACTTGTTATTATTTTTCAGGGACGAATTCAAATTGAAACGTAGCTATAGCGTAGCAAGTCTACGTTTCCCTGTAGTAGAAACAATCCAGTGCTAGATGGTTTGACAAGTGTGCGTCTTTGTTTGATTGTTTTTATAGGAAACTACACAGTTTATCATTTTCTTTGCTTGAGAAGTAGTGACCAGTGGCAGCTTACGCAATGATTATAGTGGATGAAACGGATCCCGTGGAAGGTAAGAAAATTTATGATCTTTACATTTTTTTTTAAACATTTTTTTTGAAAGTTGCTTAATGTCTTGCATGCTGCATGCTGCTGCTAAAAAAATGTGCAGTCACTCAGAACTCTGTCAATTGGTAACCAGCAGCAGCAACAGCAATAACATTGCGAAAACATTTAAATCAAAGAAAACTCTCGGCACCATTTACATCGAGAAATCTCTTTGAAAAAGCCAAACAAAATCTGTCGTGAAAAAAAGAGCAAGTCGCGCTGCTCTCAAAAAAGCGAGAGGAGGACTTACTACTAAAAAAACCCAAAAGCTTTTTTTTACTCCACTAGTACAGATTTTTTTTGTATCAATTTATTGTATACAAATGAAAAAAAAAACAAACTGGCCTTTTCTTTACAGTTGACATGACTCTCTCACTCTCTAGCCAGTGTGCCTCCTTTGAAAAGACGAGAGCACGAACAACTCATTAATTTAATGCTTGTTTATTTAAACGCAACTCAAAGAATCTTTTTTCTTCATCTTCTTTTCTACGTCCAAGTTTTAGTTTGACATTTACAAGCACAACAGGTGATGATCATGACGACGATGATCATAATGGAAAAAGGATTTTTTTTTCGCGTGACCAATACCACCATGATCTTCATTGATCTCCACACAACAGCAGTGTAACAGTACCAAAAGATTCTTTTCACAGAGAAATCTTTGTGTCTTCTCGACACTCCTGCTCTCACTGTTCACTACATGGGAATATAGCATGAAGTGGCGGAAAAATCTCAGGAACTTACACGATTACAGCGTTTTTTTTTTTGCGAGAGCCGTGCAGTACCACTAAATTGGAGCTGCGATAAAAACAAAAGCTGTGTACGTAAAAGCGATGTAGACACATTTATTAGGTATCCCTTTTAAAATCCAAACTCACACACACACACGACAAAACTTGTTATCTAATTTCTTCAGAAAGTCACTCTGTATTATTTTATCAACGCCATCTTTATCAATCCTTTGCCATCGCAGCGTCATCAGTTTATTATTTTTTTTCAAAATAAACCAGCCACAAAAAAGCTTCTGTGCATATATGTACATCATTCATCACTCAACACAATTCATTTCAAATTTGCGAACGTGTACAAAAGTTATTTATAAATTATGCAAAAAAATGGATTTTTCTTTGGCGAGTTTTTTCTCTCTCACACACATCATCGTCATCATCATCATCTTCACTACAGACAGTTAATGAGTTACAATGGACGTGTTTGAGCGTCTTCTTTCTGCACTCTGCGGCTCTGTGGTGTCCATGTGTGCTTAACCCTGATTCAGTTTATGAAGAATGAAAAGGGCAACATAATTAATAATAAATAAGCATTCCTTAGGAATTTAAGAGTTATTAGGAGAAATGATGATCGAAGCGAGGTATTGCTATTGTTATTATTATTAAATATTATTATTGCATTCAACAAATACCTTTAGTACCTGTTGTCTGCATTACCTATAAACATGCAAGGGGCAGGTAGGTAATAATCATATTATCGCGTAATACCTCCTTTATGGGTAGCATTGTCAAAGGGAACGACGAAAACGACGACGTGCGTGTGTCTTCTTGGTATTGTTGAAGGAGAGGGAGGAGACGTACGCAGGAGAGTATTTGTTGTTATCCACAACAATACTACTATTGCTACTACTACTACTACTGCTTCTGCTGCTGTACAATTATCTACCTACCACCGATTATTATTTATTTTTTTATTAGTATTATCATTCTCCTGCTTGAGCAGAACTAGAAAAGTCGTTAAACTTTGAAAAATATGTGTTTACTTGGTAAACAAGTAAACCGCAGTAAGCGCGGTGGCAAATGGTTCACGAGTCGCGTACACGAAAAAAAAGAAGAAATGCCAGGGCACTTGTCTGTTTATTGTACGCTCACTATTTGCATTGTCAACGCAATACGTCCTTTTATGCGAGGGAAGTTACAAGTCTCAAATTGTCAAATTGTAGTGTTCACAATCGGATCGCAATTTAGTTTAACGATTTTGCCGTTAGAAATAAAAAAAATGCGTCTTGTTCGTTTCGGCCTCAGCAATTATTACTCGTTGAAGGGAATTCGAAAGTTTGTGAAAGAGCGACTTTTAACACCGCCATTTTGGAATTCCAATGTTGTAAGTATATAACGCATAGAAATAGAAACGGCCGGGCAGCAGGCCTGTCAGACTATTTTAGAAAATTTTCTCAGCCTAAGAGTAAACCTCAACAATAAGTAGATCCTGTATGTGTGTGTGTGTGAGTGCGCGCGCGCTTATCTTTCATTATTATTATTTGTTGTTGTTGTTATTTAAGCCTTTGTATTTTTTTACCTTTGATGATGATGCTCAGCTCCACTTTATTTGAAATAAAATATCACCATCACCACCACCACCAGCGTCGTTGTTATTTGTTTTTGTAGGAATACTCTCATCATCCTCACATTTGCGAATGTCGTCGATGGTCGTTGCTGCTGTCGTATCATCTTCGGGGTACGCAAAAGTCAGGAGGCTTCTCTCTCTCTCTCTAAGAGTATAGCTTTTACGTAGTAGTCGTCGCATATGTGTACGTCTTATCTATTTGGTAAATCTGTGACAGTAAAATTGAAAATTAGCATTGAACCTCACGACAAACGACGAGGATCATAATCTCACCCGTTTTCAGCATTATTGTGCATTATTATTATGCATTCCAATTTTTTATTATCAGTTTTTTTATAACAAGTTTCACAAGTTTGCTTCGTACACAATCATTGCTGCGCTCTCTCTCTCTCTACCATCCCTCTCGTTTTTGCGCATAATGATAGGTTGAGGACGATGATGGTGATGCTGCTGCTGATAGAAAGAATGAAAATATATTACGTAAATAAAAGCAATATTTACCGTGGACAGTCTAAGTATACACACTTAGCTAAACTAACTGGTCAAATAATATGAATCCTTCCCATAAAAGAATTAAATCACGTGAATACACACACACACATTTCATTTTTTTTCTCTCTACGTAAAAGCGTATTAATAAATGTTTACGAAAAGATTATCTACGTGAGAGCATCTTTGGTGCGGAGGAATGTGCCAGGGATTTTTTTTTGCCATAGTTTAGGGGGAAATTGCGAGACCAGGGAATCCTGGCCACAGAGTCGATTTTAGACCAAGAGAGAGAGAGAGAGAGAGCTAACGTTTTCATTGCCACTGCCAGCAGCAACGAAGCTATTCTGAATTAAAAAGCATGTTATGCCACACATTAAAAACTAAAAATGTTGACCTTGTCATGGGTCAAGTGGACAAACACCACTACTACTACTGCTGTAGGTGTTCTTTTGCACACACACGACGACGACGACGACGACGGACAAGTTTTAACTTAAGTGTAAGTGTGCAGAGTCATAAGTCATAAATCAAATTTCGCATTCATACAAAAACTCCAGAAGTGAGAGAGAGAGAGAGAGAGAGAGGAGTCAAAGTAACATCGCGCAAATTCATCGTTTTTACCCTTTGTGTCGTCGTGTCTCTCGTTGTCACTCTCAGAGATGTTGTATAATAAGTGGTGGTTAGGTTATCTCGCTACCAAACAACACCACCAGCGTCGCTCTCTGGAGTTCACAAAAAAAATACACGACAAAAGGAATATATCATTTGCTACGCCATTTAAGACTCTTTTCTTACCCAATCTGTCCAACTTGAACTGGTTACAGCAAGAATATACACAAATTTTCTCCATCATCTCATCATCATCATCATTGTTATTATCAGCGCCACAGATCTCTCTTTCGTGCAAATCCAAGTAGCATCTTCACTTTATCACTCTAACAGCTCGTGTGTATGTGTGTCTTCTCGTTTAGCAGTATACTGGTCGCGTTTTCTTCTCTTGAACTGTTGTTGTGTGTGTGTGTGTGCGGTGGTGAGCGAAATGAACTGCCTTGCGCTGCACAGAATTAATTTTTTACAGCTAATTTTGGCTCTTTTCAAAAACTCCACAAGATCATCATCATCATCATCATCATCATCATCTTGTTACTAACCATGCGTGTAAAAACGCTCTCCTAAATGAATGACATGTACCTACTAAACATACAATTGATAATGATGCTCATATATATTTTTTTGCAAAAAAAAGACAGCGCAAAATGATGTTCAGGCAAAAGAAAAAAGGGAGACGTGTAAGTTTAGGATAAGCAGTATCATGCACTGTTTTACTTTTTTTTTCTTTTGCTCATCATCGCCGTTATCATTACTATCGCTATCATCATCATCATCATCGCCGCCACCGCCGCCGCCTTTTGTTATACTACAACAGCACTACTGCTCCTACAACTACCAGCAGTAGAGTGGCAGTCCCATTTGCTGTCGTCTTAATAACAGTGACAGTAAGTAGTGTAGTAGTAGTAGTAGTAGACTTTGGGCATAACTGGTTCATTTGTTGTTTTAACGATGATAAGACAACTACCATTATTACGATGACATATATAATCATGTGAAGAAAGTAATACCAATTAACAACGAACCACCACCACCACCACCGTCGTTTCTTACTTCTCTCTCTCTCTCTCTCTCGCTCTCTACGCTCTCGTACGTAATTTCCTGAACGGAGAGTTTTCAAACTCACTTTCAGATGCGGCCAAAAGATAAACAGAAAAAAGAAGGCACTTTTTTTCTACCTATAAGCTGGCGAGTCCCATAGCGCACTATTTATTCCCTGACGCTAAGAAGAAGAGAGGTACAATAAATAATAGTAATAATAAGCGTTTTTATCTTTCATTATTACGTTGATCGTGTGTATCATATAACGACCAAGGAATGATATGCACACAGAAGGAGGAGGAGGATGATGATGATGATGATGAGTGCAGGAGAAGGAGAGTAGTAGTAGTAGTAGTAGTAGTACTAGTAGCTAAACCGTTTTTCCTGTGAGATTCTCACCATCTTAAATGAGCCTTTAAAGCCGACAAGATTATGCCTATTTTTGCATATTCTTGCTGTTTTAAAAAATCCATTGTCAATGTTTTTTACGCTTGTTACATGACACCTCACTACTGCCTCTGTGCGGTAGGGCTGCTAGGGTTACAATTACAGAGCGATCACACCAACAAGCAAAAACCCTGGTGAAGAGAGCGGTATGTGTCTGTATGTGTGTAAATAGACGTGAAATAATTAGCGTAAAATTTTAATGAGAGAATTCAATCTTTTCATGTCGTTTTTTAATACCTGAGTACTTGCTATTGTGTCCTGTCAAAACACTCAAGAACAAAAGGATTTCAGGTGTTCCCCTATGTTTCTCTCTCTCTCTCTCTCTGGATGCCTCGAAGGCTTACCTGGGAACCAGCTAAAATAAAGAGATTGGCAAATTGCTCAGTGGCCTTTTACGATAGAGAAAGAGAGAAGAGATGATTTGTGCACATGGCTTTGTTTAAAACTCGGAATAAAGATTGTCATGTAGTAGTACAAAAACTGAAAAAAATAATGTGACAATAAAAATTAATAATGGTGATAATAGACTATTCCCCTATCTATTCTCTCTGGGTGAGCATTTAAAACTTTTGCAATTTCGTACACAATCTTACTAATACCGCGTCGTCGTCTTCGTCGTCGTCATCGTCGTGTTTCTCTGTCTTTGACGGTCGTCATGTAGAAATTGAAAGGGGTTGTGTAGTCGTCATGGCAATAACTTTTTAGGTACCCTACATTATTACGCATGTGTGTGTGTGTGTCCATGTGTGTGCCTGTGTGCGCTGTGCACTTCATTTTAAGCGAATGCAAATATTCCCATGAGAGGATAAAGCCCTCTCTTGTGCAGTGGCAGAAGGGCAAAAAAACGTACTTTCATTTTTTAGTCGATTCTTCTTTTTTTTTACAGAAAAAGGGATAAGCCAAGCCACTTTGCCATTTTTTAATGTGTTGAATATCGTTTTGTATATTTACGCAGTTTTTAATAGCCAGGTAATTACACGTCTTTCTGTGTGCACCTTGTTATTAGGACGATGATTTTTTGAGCTTTACTATTTTACCTGTAGAGCAGGTAAAAATTCAAAAGTCAGCGCGGTGCTGGTGATGATGATTGTGTACCCCTCGTTGTAAATCGTACCCCCGTACTTGTCATGTAGGCAAGACAAACAATACAACTAATCATAGTGATTGCCCACGACGACGAGGATGAAAACAATCGACATAAAAGTGGATGGGGAGGCCTCGTAGAGACCGGAGTAGTAGTCGCAGTGGTGGAGGAGGTTGTAGGAGTAGCCAAGTTGCATGCTACCTTTTATTTATTTGATTGTCTATTTTTTCACACTTTTTCTGATGATGACGGTGATTGCAAGGGGGCTCCCTCTCTTTCGCTGCGCGACTCTCCACAATTTTCTCCCGATTGTCTCTGGTGGTGCAGTTGTAAAGGCCTTGGTGACGTACCCAGGGGTACAGCAGAAAGATATATTGCTTTGTTGTGATCAATAAATTGCTGAGTATTAGCATTTTGCAAGGAAAAATAAACATGTCATAAGGGATTTTGCACGCCAAGTCGCAAGACAGGTAGCTGTGCAGCTAATGTGTGTGTGTGTGAGTGTGTGTGTCTAGCGTTTAATGCAATTAACGACAGCGTTTAGCCGTTTCCTTCCTTTTTTGCTCAAATAAATAGGCAGGTAATTTGTTTTGTGACTACGTGACCAATGATCCGTAATTAGCTAGGAGGTGGGTTAAGTGGTCGAGAGGTATATATGGGTACTAGGTTGGGGGTATGAAGGTATAACTCGCAATTATTATTATTATTATTACTACCAGTACTACTACTACCACCATACCCATAATTATTATTACTATTATCCCATCATGCTGTTTATTATTGTGCAAGAAAAGCAAACTACATCATCAATCACGACGGTAATTTTTATTTTGAAAAAAAAATGTTAAATGCTTCACAAGTCACACACATGCAGGGTTGTACGCATATACCCATGCAGTAATGCCCTTCTGCTTACACAATACATACACACAACTTGTTTCATTCTTTTTCTGGTGTCTTGTTGCATCTACACACACACACACACACCACAGATTATCAATTATTACCCATGTCAGACATCACGCTACTTTTACTCATCTCCCTTGTGTCGCCCCTTTTGGTAGTCCGCTTTTTGTTGCCGAGCGTTACCATCTAGCAGTAGTGTTAGGGTACCGCGCGGTAATGAATATTTATGTTGTTATCTTTATTATCCTTATTAATTGTCATGTTAATGTTGACAAGAAAAGTTTTCAAGAGGAAGCCGTTTGTAAAAAGGAGAGAAAATAAAAATTCTATAAATTTAGCAGTGATCTCTTCAGACACAAAAAAGCTGTGCAACCTTCTCATGGCGTGTATGTGTGCAAATAGGCATGTAGGTGACATGACATTCTACTTGACGCTGACGCCGACGGCCTCATCTTCTCTGTGGTCGATTTTTCTGGTTCTGTTACTGCTGCCGCTGCTGCTGCTGTTATTTTTAAAGCCCATTAAGTTTGGTTTAATACGGAATAAAATAAGACCCTCGTACATATTGTCCTTGGCAGAAGCAGTGCTCTTTTATTATGTAAGAATGCCTGCATGTGATTCATGTGTGGCTCTTGTTCGTTAAAGAAGAAAAAAAAAACAGCAACGACAATAAAACACGGACGCGGACGAACGGATGAATGGATCACTTTGAGAAGTGTTGGAGATTAAAACGCCTTTTTGTTATCTATGGCATCTGTCTGTTTGCGCGCATATTGATGCATTTTTTTCTGAGGGAGGGAGAAGCCGCGGCCTGTTGTTTCTTGTAAGAAAAGCTGTGTGCCGGATCGGATGTTGCGTTGTTTGTTTGACTTTCACTCGAAGGTCAATCCCTGGTGGGGGGAGGAGGAGGAAACGTTGTCACTGGCGTGACGATGACGACGACGCTCTGTCAATGGATTTGTATCTGGGATTTTTTTTATTTCCAAAGGAAAAATAATGGCTGTCTTCATCTAAATTTTTTTTTGCCGGGTACAAATTTATTTTTTGTCGCGCTCTCACATGCCTGCCTTATGCAGCAACCACCCTTTTTACGATGTAAATTACCTATGCATGTGTTCTACTGCTGCTCCTGCTGCTCCTGCTGCCACCAGAAGTACGAGTATCAATGGGCCGAGCCACTTTTTTTGAAAAATCTTTATTACGATACTTCGTCGCGCAAGGCGCAATGTTCCGGGACGGCGATGATCTATGTGGGTTCATCTCTCGTCAAATTTACGAAAAAAAACTAAAACCTGAATATACTTTGAGTTTTTCGCTGAGTTCTGTTTGTAACGCAACTCACGCTCATCTTCATGTTCAACGAGTTGCAAAAACTGATACCATTATTATTATTATTATTATTACTATATACCAAGTGCACCTAGGCAGGCATCTACATTTTTTGTAAATTGTAATTTGCATCATCAAACCCAAATTTTTTTTTATAGAAAGGATGGTAACAATTCCCCTACACTTAATTTTCTGAATTTGGCATGATTCTGGTATCAGATTTCGTTCGTACACCGTAAAATTAGCCACATGCCGGGAATCAGACCACCTTTGTGAAAAATTGTACGACTACTTCTCCTTCTAGAGAAGACGTTGTCGATGGTTAAGGAATAAGAATAGAAAAATACAGATTTTGCAAAAAGACGCAAAAGTTTGAAAAAAAAGTTGTACACTCCACCAGATAAATTGACTTGGTTCGTCTATCATCCTTATCCTTATCATTATCCTCGTCGTGGTTGTTGTTACACCACTGCACTGCTACTGCTTGTTGCTGCTGAAATTTAATTTGTCAAAAATGTAATGACGTCTTCGTGCCTGGCACTGCACTCTATTTACCTCTGCTATCGCACTAGCGAATTCTGCAAAAAAAAATTCTTTCTTACCTGAACTGACGTCCGTGTAAAATGTCAATGCCAAGAAAAAAAAAGTTAAATAAATTTGAAACCTGTACATACACCAAAAATAACACCCTAATTCTATCTCTTTTTTTCTACATTTTTTCTAGAGTGTCAACCGTCGTTTCCCCATCGAGATGTTTCCATCAGACTAGATAACTTCCGGACGGCGTACGATGTCTTGGAGGAAATTGGCCGGTAAGTTGCGCGTTTTTTTTTCTCTCTCTCTCCATTCGTCACGGGCATACGTGTCCTCTTTACATGGCGGGATGAGGCCGGCCGTGCCGTGTAATTTATTTATAGGCTCTGATTATCAACTTGAGGCCCTGAATAAAATGCCTACTTATAGATATAAGGACCCTGGTCAATTTGTCAAGCTCATTTTTCTCTAAAGAAGGGGATAGTACACAACAACACCCTTGTAATCAATATCCTGATTTTTTTTTTGCTACAAAATGTACAGCATGTGTTGACGTTCGGGTAACTTTCTAGAAGCTTAACCAATGGACGTGTACACATTCCTGAGATCCCACCCATACTTTACATGGTGTCCTGTGTGTACATGATGACACAACATGATGAACGACAACGCCACCCTAAATTGCCTAAATATAATAATATTTCTTGTAGTAATTCTTTTATTGTGACATGACATGACCTCCACATTTTTTATTTGATTTAAATATATCTAATATTATTGAATTAGAAAGGGTTATCACCGTCATTTGCATGCACACACACACAGTTTTGAACAAAGGTCCCCCACTCTCTCTCTCTCTCTCTCTCTCCCTCCTCTCTCTCTCCCTCTGAAGCAGTCAGGGATATAGAAGGAGAATCCTGTAAAAACGAATAAAAACGACAAAAATAAATGTATGCAGTTTTTTCTAGTTTTAACTTAACAGTACAAGAACAGTTACAGTAGTGCTTGTAGAAGTACGAAAAAAAATTGAAAGATTTAGTTGACAGATATAGAGCAATTGAAACTGCATTGTCTACAGCATCATAAATCTCTTCCTATTTTTATTAAACTTAAAATCTCTCTCTCTCTCTCTCTCTGTGGTCTCTCCCTCCTTCGTCTCTTTTCCCTCTAAGATGGTGACAGGGACGTATAGCGAGGCAGTACACTAGCACCACTGCTACTCTCTGATATACTCTGCCAGTAATTGTAATAGTAACTCACTTAACGCATGATCAAGTTGTGAACCACATAATTTCGCCCTTGATCTGTTTCTTTTTGTGCATGCATAAGTGTTCAGCTAAAAAAAGGGTAATATCTTAAATCTACAGCAGCAGATCCTTTTATCTTGTTGTTATGCATGAATGTGCTCTCTCACTGTCGTCAAGAAGAACTTTTAGTGCGTATTAAGTACTAGTAGGCACGCCAAATGATGACAATAATAAGAAACATTATTACTATTATCGTCATTACTATTATGTATTTTTGCATATCCTCGCGTAAAAGAAAATTTGATAGGAAGTTTGGTCGCGAAACAGAAGAAAATGGGGATGAGGGAGAGAGAGAGAGAGAGAGAGAGAGAGAGAGAGAGAGAGAGAGGAGGGGGAACAGCACAGAAATTGTGCCGTTGTCATTGTAACTGCACTACTTGAAAAAGGAGTAGTAGTTTTGTCTAGCTAAAGTAATTTTTACGCAAACAGAAAACGGTGACATTATTTTTCCCCTGTGTTTATTATCGTTGTCGTCGTCACCGTGGAGTCTAATGCACGTGGTAGGCAGGCAGGCACACACAAGTACGTTTATATATCAAGAGGGCTTTGTGTAACAACACCCTTTTTCTGCTTCGAACAAGTAGGTAGCTGCACTTTAATCTAATAATTTTTTTCAGCAAGTATCAGCATGAGGACTAGCCTAATTTTTTAAAGTTTGAGAGAGAGAGAGAGAGAGAGAGAGCTTTAATTCATTTTTGACTAGACAGGTCCCATTATTATTAAGGGATAAAAATGATGAAGGATGACGATGACAAAAAATAATGATAATCGGAACAACGACGATACACGTACAGGGAGAAACAAGGACTCTTTATATTGTCTTGTTTGCACGTACGTCGTCGTCGTCGTCGTCGTTAGTAGCTATAGCGTGTAAGTTGCGGTGCAGTCGTTTATTCTAAGTACTAATTTGTCCCGGTGTTTTTTTTATCTGGAACAGGGGTAAATTTGGCCTTGTTTACCGCTGTCAGGATCGGAAAACAGGCTTGATGCTCGCTGCCAAGGTGGTTACCGTGCGGAAGAAAGACGAAAAGCGGGATGTGCGACGCGAGGTGGAAATCATGAGGCAACTCCAACATCCTCGGGTGATCCAACTCTACGACTGTATAGATGACTTGATCCATTCGGAAATGTGCCTAATTCTTGAAATGTAAGTGTGTGTGTGTGTGTGTGTGTGTTTATTTGTGTACAAATAATGCCTTTTTTTAGTACCAGCGTGGTAAGCTCACTTTCCATTTCATTTTTATTTGTCGCCTTATTATCTTCTTCGTTTTTAAAACACACAACAACCGACACCACATCCTCCTGTTAGGTATTTTATACACACTAATAATGCCTCCCATCCCTCGCACAAGCAGTAATCTAACTTGACATACCTCAACGATGGTATCATAAATGCGCAATAATAGCGTGTTTGTGCCCTGTGCACAACGGCAGAAGTAATAATAACAATAATAAAATAATAATTACACTGGTACGGCTATGTGAGAGAGTGCATTGTGTTCTCTTTCCCTCTTCTTCTTCTTCTTCTACGACAAACACCTCACATATTTATTTTTTTTTACGACGTTCGTACATTTTCTTATCTCCCTAAATTATCGTGTTACGTACACTCCGTGTGACGACGACGACGACGACGACGGGCAAAATGGAAAACAAGTCGCGTTTCTATTCTCTCCCATTTATTTATTTATGTCGGTCGTCGTGTCGCCTTTAAAGAGAATTCATATATGCAAATTTTAGAAAAATGAAATTAGCCGTAAAAAAATTCATTTTATTTTGTAGCTGTTATTTTTTTTCTTCGTTATATCATCATCATCTCTTGTGAAACTTTTTTTTTCATCCCGGACCCGGTTGGTGGTAGAGTAAATTGTGATGGGAGGAATAATGCTGACTGAGTGTGTGTGCGAGAAGAAAGTAGATTAAAAATTGAAATTAACTTGTCATGGTTCATTTTCTTGGCCATGCCGTCTGTGGTTGGTACAAAGAGCGCGATTGCCCGTACAAGAAGTGCAGAAGTTCCAATACCTACGTATTTATACACTCTCATCGTCACATCATCACAAATGCAAAATAGAGAGGGAGAACAGAAAAATTCCATTGCACACACACACACACACACACATCCTCTTTTTAAACCCCACCAAAACAAATCCTGTTTTCGTATTTTATCCCTTTCTATCCAATTTTTTTTACAATCAGTAACAGTCAAACTGAAGAAAAAAAAATCAAACTGAAAGTCGAGAGAGATTCTCTTTCTTTTCTGTCTGTGCTTATGTTGATGGTAGCCTGTTTTTCTTGAAACAGTGGCAGTGGTGGTGTTGGAGGTGGCGCTTTACTAGTATTGGGGCATATTGCCAGGAGACAAACTGGCGACAAATATTTTCGCTTGAGAAATCCTTTCTGATCTGATTTACTATGTGTGTGTGTGTGTGTGTGTGCGCCCTTTTTTTACTATGACTGCTACTACGACGTTTAAGAATTTTTCCATGGCAGGCATCAAGCATTTTTCCACCAACACTATCATCTTCACATATTTATATATCTGCATATATTCTGTAGTAGAAACATCATCTCCAATGAAAAGTACAAAACAAACAACAGTCCAAAACTCCCAAAACAGCACGCTTTTCGAACGACTCGCTACTGCTGCTGGGGCGATACTGGCGCGATTTTTTTTCCGCTGATACGAACAAGTATATAGCTGTCTAGGTATATTTTTTCCCCTGTTATCATCAACATTCGCTGGCTGTTGCAGGAGGAGTGTTGGTGGTGCTGGTGGTTATCAGTGGCAAACTTCACTCCGACAGTGTAAATGCACAAAACGTGCTGTTGTATATACAAATGCACATGTCTTGGATTTTGGACGGCTTCGGAACGACAAAAATGACATTCCACTGGCTGAAAAATGTATTCTTTATATAAATATATACTGCCAGAGATATTTCTATTAAATAGTTCACGCCACAGAATCGGATAATGGAGTGGTGGTAGAATTCAATGTACCTAATAGTTACATATATAACGTAACGTGTGTCTGTTTGCAAAAAATATGTCGGGTGAGTGTGTGTGTGCATGGAATATTTTTTATTTTTGCACGGCGACGACGATGAAACCTTTTTGAATGAATCAACACTTCTCACCAGTCAGTGAGTTAAATGACGACGCGAGAAAGCAGTGTGATGACGATGATGACGGTTTATAAGTTGGGTATGTCAGATGATAAAGTCTATAAATCATTTTCTGATGATACCACCACAAATCTTTCTGTGTGGATGACCTGTATAACACGTAAGTCCATGAAAATGCGGAGAGATTTAGGTAGGTAGTGATAAAACAGGCGTTTGTTCAAGAATTCGAGCCAGACCGAAAGATGCCACAGCTGTATATATATATATATATATGAGTGTGTGTGTGAACAACAGAGAGGCGTACACATTCAAAAAGCGATATTAAATTTAGCATATTATTTGCACATTGTGCAAATTATTGTTAATGTTGGAACAGGTGTGTTTCTGTCTTTCCCTGGCCATGTGTAAGGGAACATGAGGGAAACAGAGCGTATCAAGATAATTATTACTGGAATGCAGATGATTTGCCTTTCTTTAAAATCCGCCCTGTCCCCCTGTCAGTTTTATGTAGAGCGTGTATTGTTTAAGACAAAGGGTTTGTACGAAACTGTGAAAAAAACCAACTTTATTAGTAGTGGGCAGGGCAGGGCAGTACATTGTAATGTTTTTTAAAAAAACAGTTGTTGGTCTCTTGACTCTCTCTGCCTGTGTAATTGGAATTACTACTGTGGAAAGACATGATGATATGTGGATGTAGGGAGATGCGATTTTGGAAAGTGGGTTTTCTGCACGAAAGAAAAATAGGTTTAGGGATCTCATGTGTGTGTGTGTGTGTGTGTTTATTCGAAAATTTGCATTCAACGAAAAAAAGAAAGTTGCCAGTTTATTTTTTTTTCACGGACCATACCCAAGCAGAGAATTAAGATTTTTTTTAAAGAGATGAAGTTTGTTCGTTCGGTGAGAATGGCATCTTTTTTATGAGGGAGCGAGAGCGAGGATAAAGATGAAATCATCAAGATAATATGGAACATTGCATTCCTTCCTTGGACGAGTTCATGGTGATGGCAGTGATGGTGTGATGCAAATACACATTTTTAAAAAAACGTTTCTACTTAAAGCTGTCCGTCGTCGTCTGCAGTTTTCTTGCAATATGTTGGCCATAAAAGAATGAGTAGATCATCTCTATCTTGTCATATGGCGTGGTGGTTTTGTGTATATTTTTTTTTCTTGTGAAATTATTTCTCGCGATCTGCCCCTGTCTCTTGTCTCTCTCTCTCTCTCTCTCTCTCTCGCCTTGTCTCTCTGTCTCTGTCTGTATTGGATAATTATATCTTGTCGTAATGATTTGAAATGGAGCATTAGCGAGAAAAAAAAAGGATTGTAAAAACTAAACATGCACCCACGGGCAACTACTGCAGCTTCCAAAACGGTAGTTCATTTGTTTTTTTTACGACTGCCACACAACAACACCACCACTCTCTCGCACGACTTGTCAGATTTTTCGGACGCTGACTCATTGTCAGTTTCTGTGATGCTCTAACCTTTGTCCGTCGTCACACTACTGCTGCGGCTTGGTAAATGTGTTTTCTTCCCTGGTTGGTAATGAAAATATGCATAATGTTGCGCCTCCTGTAATAATAGCTAATAATGTTAACGATGCCACATGTAAGATTTTGTATTTTCAATGAGTTTTCTTTAAACTGTTCACACAGGGTGGGGTATATTGGTTATATCCATGTTTGTCAATAGAGAAAACAGATTTTTTTATGTAATCGTCCTAAGAACCACAGCGTCATTACTTACCTGTGTTGTAGTGGTGGTGGTGGTGGTGGTGGTACAAGTACTAGTAGGCTGAATAACTGATTATTTATTATTATCAGTGTGCTAGTACCAGGTTACCACATGAATTCGTTCCACGACTGATTTTTATTTCAAGAATTGGATTCGACCGGTGCGCGGTGCGGTGGTGGTAGTGGTGGTGGTGATACTCATTTGCTCTGAAATGACGAGATGAATGCCTGGTGAGAAGGATATGATGGGAGTAAAAAAAATCTATAAATAGCTGGCCTGTAAATACATGCAAGCATATGTTTGAATATTATTATGCTGGTTAGCATATTTAGAGGGGACCCACCCGAAACCTCCCATTATGCACCGCTCATTCATCAAAGGAACCCCAAGTCGATTTTATAGATACCACTACCACTACCGTCACTGAATTGAAGGCTGATGACTTTAAACTTATCCCTAATAATTTATTTGTTTTTTTTCTTCTTGTCTTTGCTCCTGTAAAAAAAATGCCAATTTTTTCAGGTTTTGTTTGGCACGCCAGAGTTTGTTGCGCCAGAAGTGGTGAACTTTGAAGATATTGATTACGCTACAGATATGTGGTACGTACTTGCACTGCTAACGTCAAACTAGCTTTTTTAAAAAAAAATATTTTCTGTCGGTTATTGTCGCGCGCTCTCTATATTTTGGCATGGTTCAAAAAGTTTTCATATTTTTGTTCTTATTCTATTTTCCGCGTCAATTTGTAACAGGTCAATTGGAGTCATCACTTACGTGCTTCTCTCGGGATTATCCCCATTCATGGGGGACAGTGATGTGGAAACTATGGCAAACGTAACGATAGCCAAGTACGACTTTGATGATGAAAGTTTTGATGATATTTCTTTGGATGCAAAGGAGTTCATCACCAAACTCCTGATCAAAGACAAGAGGTAAGGCAAAACAATCATGACGATTACAAAAAAAAGACAATAGTTACCATTATTTTTTATTACCCTCGTTTCTCATTCTCTTAGAATTGAAGCATTTTTGCTTACCCCTTCTTTTTATAAAAAAAATCCAGCCAACAATAGAACTTTCTTACTTTACCCTTCTGTTGTGCCTTCCGTATTTGTAAAAAGACCCTTAATTTTTTTTAAATGCACGCTCGCTCCTCGCACTCCTTCACACCATACAATTAGGTAGGAAATTGTGACGTAATTGAATTTCTCTCTTGTATTCTCTCTTCTGTATTTAGCTGTGTTGTTGTAGTTGTAATTCTCTTGAAACTCACTCTCGTGACACCTCTCTACCTCGCTACTACCACCAGATAGGTTGTTGTGCAAAAATCTCTACCCATTTTCTCTCTTCTCTCTCTTGAAATTACTTTACGCACTTGAGTCATTTACGTGATGATGACTGCATGAACTGTCCCTTCGTTGTTGAATGTAGGCATACCTCCAGAATTGGTTCAAAATTTAAGAAGAAACCCTTTGCCGTGTAGCAAAGTTGCACGTTTTGTAAATATTTTCTGAAAAGGAAACAAAAGCCAAGTTTAGTATTAATTTTCTTGCACTCACCTAAAAACCTCTAACCTATAAGCGTGACTTCGCACTTTTACTTTCACTTCCGCCATACTAATTTTAGAGTTACCGTGCCATGCATGCTAGCCAATTAGCAAGCCGAGTTTAAACAGCAGCTTAAAATGTCTGTTAATGCGATTTCATCAAAGATTGCAATTTATATATGGCTCTCTAGAAGGCAATTTAGACGTATATGTATCCACTTACCACATTCCTTTGGTAGTTGTAGTTGTTGTAGTCGTGTGCACTTGTACAGTGACAAAATGTCTAACAGAAATAAATGTCATTTTTTTAAGCTGATGTTTTTTGTTCTCATCGTTTTTTTTCTTTGATTTTGTTCCTGTTTCCCTGTGACTTTACTCTAGGCAAAGAATGTCAGCCAAAGACTGCTTAAACCACTCCTGGCTTACGTATCAATCTCTCAAGCCCAATGTCAGCGCGGTAGTGACCGCTGCGGACATTGTCGATCACGGAATCGAATGTGAAGAGCTTGAGTTTACTGATACGGACTCGGGGGATGGGAAGCTAATGGATGAAATTGACGTGGACAAAGACAGTGAAGGTTGTCGCTGTGGCAGCTCTCCCGGAGAAAGATCCTCCTCAGTGTACTCCTCTCCTTCAGATATTTCTCCCACGCCACCCCCATCAGCATCCAGCGGACCCCCCTCGTTGAACCATTTGCATCCTCATCATCATCTTCACAATCATCATCACTACAACAACAACAGTAACAAACGGCCCAGCCTTGACCTGACGAAAGAGCATCTGAAAGAATTCGTTTCCCGATGGACTGATAATCCTTATTTGTTTGATAGTCCACGTGGTGTAATCACTCATGTCAATAATTGTACTTCAGCAGAGTACAGTGATAGTGTCAAAAATGTAACTATTACTTCTACTACCAGCACTACTTCTGCTACTACTACTACCACCAATTTTAACAAGCATTCTTCTTCGTCTTTTTCTAACCCTACTACAGCTGCCACTGCCACGGCTGCTGCGTCCTATCGTCAAACCGCTAAAAATGACAGTAATAATAACGCCAACAAATCATCCACTGAACGGAAAGCAACTTCCACTTCTGTGGGTGCACCTACCGCAGCGACGGTGTCTTCTGGTAAATCCAAAATTCACAAAACAGCCACGTCGTCGACAAATAGCAATCATAATAGCACTACCGGCATGAAAATTGATATTAGCCAAAGCAGGAATGCGAAAATGACGGGCGCTGGAGCCGCCAGTGTGTGTAGCAGTAGTAGGGGTAGCTGTAGCAGTAGCAGCAGCAGTAGTAGCAGTAGCAATCACGAAGATCATGATGATATCAACTGTAAAATGGAGTGTGGACTTAATATCGTTAGCCAAATTCGTAGATTCTCACAACAGCTCCACGAGGAGCTCGAACTGATGAAACAGCAATGTGGGAGTTGTAATGCAATTCGAAAGTACTCTCTGAGTGATGTCTCTGTGAATGCCCAGTAAATTTTTTCATTAGAAATAGAAATAGGCAGAAATGAACAAGACGGAAAAAATATTTAAAAAATAATTTTTTTTTTTCAGAGGTTACTATTATTATATCACCATTATCATTGTTATACTTTTCCTTATGTAACGTAACGTACGTTATCTTTGGAGAAGATAAAGAAGTAGAATGTCTTAATGGCTATAAAAATAGAATAAGTAATTACCGTTTCCTTGAGACTGCTCGTTTATTACTACTACTACGTATATGGGCAACTCGCAGCAGTAGGCTATATAATAAAGCGCGAGAGAAAAAAAAACAATACCATGCCGTGCAGCAGAAACGCAAAGTAGTAATGTACTGTTACCTTAATTTACATTTGCTAATAATAAATTAAGACAAGAATATAAACAACGTCAGAGATACATAATATAGAGAGTACTGTGTATTGTCATGCGAGTTGTGAGAATATAATGAAATATTAAAATTACGCCGTTTAGGTATTTAGTGTTTTATGGGACCTGGTAAAATCGCAGAGACAGAGAGGTAGGAAAGGAGAGAAAAAACTATATACATAATAGGGAAAATATAAGCATGTATATATATATATATATTATATATATCACATTTAATTAGTATATATTATATCTATATATACATACATCCCCAATTTCTTACTTAAATGTAATACCTTGACCTTAAGTCCACACACCGTTTTGATTTACATATTTATATGGCAACAATAAACTGAATTGTGCCTGTCCACAGTGTTTTTAACGACAGTCGCGCGTAGTTTTAAAAATATATATACATATAGTAATACATACATACCTACATTTTATGCAAGCAAACCAACCTTTGTAACCAGTCAATTAAAACTAGTGATACAAATTGTCATGAGCACACAAGAAGATCATTTACTTTACTATAATTATGTGTAACCGTACTGTTAATATTATTATTTAGTATTTGCTAGATACTTACAATTCAGCAGTTTTTTTTAAGACGTGGATGTAATTACTAAGAATCTTTTTCTCCGTCGAATACAATTCGACCCCTAAAAATTGCAAGATGAAGAAAAAAGAGGAAAAAAATATATTAAAAAATATGCTAAATATTATACCCAATATCATATCATTGGTGTTTTGTCTTTTGGTCACCGTCGTCGTCGTCGTTGTCGTCTTTATTAGTAGTAGTAGCAATAAGTGGTATTTATTTTTTTCTTGCCAGACTGTGTATGGCAAAAATATTAATAACGATGCAGTTTTATGGAGCCTCCGCGCTCCATGTTTGTACAACCTTATTATATTTGTTACCTTATACCAAACGAAACGAATCTCCATTAATTTGGGTAGGTGTTGACCTATCTCAAATCCAAATTTCAAAGAAACTAAGTGTCCTTTAACTTTCGGCAACAAATTTTACATTATATACACATTACCCATATAAATACATACCTAGTACATACACACACTTACCTACTACACAGGCACATATATAATGTATTATTAAGTTATTTTACAAAAAAAAATATTTCACATGTTGCGCCCGCAGTAATAAATTTTTACTACGTATATATATATACATATATATCTCTATATATCTAGTATCTTACATAACTACATATCTTAAAAAAATAAAATAAAAATGCATTTTTTTGCTCCGCTCCTTTGTACTTTATTTTACATATTCTATGTATAAAAATTAGAGGTGTATAAATATGATATTTTAACGTTTGTCATTTTTAACTACGTTGTTGTAAAATGTATCTGTTTTGTGTGCGGTGTTATGTCAACAACAACAAAAAATGTGCTTTTGTTTGTGCCGCGGCGGTAAATAGCGTTTCCGCTTAAATGTTGATTGCATATTGCAGCTTATATATATCAATCATCATGTAAATGATAAATCGACAAGATTTCTACTTTTTCAGTTGAGGCAAAGATGAATTTTAATATAAAAAAAATAAACTACACGACCTTCGTTGATTTTCAGTTTTTATAATAAAATTTGCCACCAATTTTTGTAGCATTTACATGTATTTGAAAGGAAAAGAGGCTAAAAAAATGCAATGGCACTGGGCAGGCCTTGTATAAAGGGAAACGTTTAAAATACACTTCGTGTATGATTGTATTTTCGGAGGAAAACGAAGAGGAAAAATCTATTTTTTAAAAATTACTCTTTCAAAACGTAATAATGTTTTATATAAAACGTTTTGTGAGATGGAGGATTTTTCTTTTTTGGAGTAGTTTTATTATTTTAGCTATTATACAAAGTAATAAACGACACGCGCTGGCTTTCTTTCCCCGGAAAAATATCAATTTAAACAAACCACATTAATTATTGTGTATACCAGAAACTCCTCTAAAAAAACAGGTATGTACAGAGATCAGTATAGATGCAAACGAACTTTTTATCAATTACAAGCTAAAATATATAGCGTTTATCGTGACTGACAACTGAGTGTCAACGTCAACGTCATCACAGTTTCAAAGTTAAATTTTTAAAAATACTTTCTCAAATCCAAGCCACAAATATAAATATATAAAAAATACTATTATTGCAAATAGTCAACACGTACTACACATGTTACACTCACAAAAAAAATCAGAATAAATGTCGTTATCGTCCTCCTACTTTTACAGTAATAGTAGTCATTACAATTATAATAAAGCCTCATTCGGAACTCGGAATCAAATCTAGTTACACGAGAAAAAAAACACATATTATATATGAAAAAATGAATAATTTTATTGTAAACAAGGAAAAAACACGAAAACTGGACAGAGAAATGTATAAATAATAATTATATAGTCTTTGTGTACATTTACGTCTTAAATTATATATACACACACATCCTCTGAATAAAATGTCTCTAAACTTAAATGTACTCGCATCGTTAATACTACCATTATAAAACGAACATCATTTTCCACATGGATTTTTTTACCCATCGACAAAAAACATTTATAAAGTTTGCAACAACTTGATAATTTACGGGAATGTTTACATTTCCCGCGCTCGCGCTCTTTCTCTTTTTTTTCTCCGCTGCTGCTCCTCTCACTCTCTCAAACTCTCGTCACCTTTCTTGACATTGAAAATTTGAAATTCATTTTAAAAGCACTTTACCTTGAATTTTATTTTTTTTGTAAAAAAAAATATCGAGAAATTTTTTTAAAAAAAAAGCAAACCTCTCAGTTTCGTAGCGCTAGTCCCATTATTTTCAATTTGCAGAGCATTATCGATATTTATCCCCTTTTCCCGCCTAGTTCCCTCCCGTATTTCCATCAATAATTTCACTCATCATTCATCCTACACAACAACAAGGGTAACATATCACGTCGAATCAGTATTTGACGCGCTCTTTTTCCTCTTCTCTTTCCATCAAAAGGTTTAACCAACCAATTTCGGATATCTTCCTGTTCTCTCCTCCCGAGAAAACAAGCTCGCGCCGGATTTTTATGCCGTTTGGATGTGCGCAAATTTTGAGTTGCCAAAAATACACACTTTCACAACAGACTACACTACCGCTGTCAATGAGTCATGCAAAAGTCATTATTACTCTTTGGGTTGATGAGGAGGAGGAAGCTGTGCAAAAAAAAATTTGGTTTTACAGAAAACACATTTCAATCATCGTGTCATTCCGAATTATATATACGGATATAGTGGCCATTATTAATAGTTACATTTATAAATTTCCATTACACTCAGTCGGCCTGTCAGTGTACATATCCTTTAACGATTCTGACGAGACAAGACGAAACAGCACAGCACTCGCCCATAAAAAGGAAAGGTAGATAAAAGATAAATAGCTGTGCTTTTGCCTTATCGACGGACGGAGGATGAGGAAGATGTTGTTTTGTACATGTACTCTCATACTCCGTTTTATGCGTGTTATTTTATCCCCTTTTCCTTATCTGTCTTTTTTTCAGTTTTGCTTTTTGTGCTTTATTTTTATCAAAAAATAAAAAAAAGGCTAAAAAAAATTCCAAGTTCAATGTCAAGTCCCAATAACTAGTCAACCGTGCATGTGTAGTTTGTGCTAGAGAGTTTATTTTACTGACGTCCATTTTTAGCCAGCGTTGTTCCAAAACGCGCCATATGTGTTGTTCCCCTGCAGTATTAGTGCGTTCAGGCGTAGTTCCGAACAAAGCCGATGACGCTCTTCTCTGTGGCTTCTTCTCTAATTTCAGTGTGTTGCCGTGCGTGGCATTTGCTTTCGATAATAAAAAAAGCGCTTGAAAGTGTGGAGATGCTTCATTTAAGGTATGAAACCTTTTTGCTCTTATCCATTAAATGTTTCCCACAAAAAAACATCTCCAAACTTTTTTTTGTCTTGCCCAAAATAAATAACAGATATCCACCGACAGGTATGAAACGCAGAAATATTTTCGAGATATTCGAGATATTCACCAAGTCTGTATTGTAGAAAGGCGTGGTACTACTATACGGATCGTGGTTAATTTTAATCATGATTTTTTTTCTGTTCATCCCACCTTTTCCCCTTCCATATTATCTTTCAAGCAGGAGGATAATATATCGTTGCTGTCGTTGTCGCTTTGTGCATTTTAAAATAACGTCCAATCCAACAACTTTACATATGATAATGTTTTGCATAGCTTAACTCCATTCGAGTATCAACGCAAAGGTGTGTCTCTCTACAAGACTTCCCGAGTATCATCTCCACTCATCGGACGTTTTTGGGGAATTTAACAAACTAATTGATATCACACGTGAAAAATGTACATAATACAATAACAGCTTGTCTAAATACACCATTTTTTGGAGTGGATTTACCATTTTATGCTCCTTGGCCGTGCTGGCAGTTGTATATTTGTGTGTGTATTATCGATATCTCATCAATACCTCCTCAGTCAACTCCAAGGTTCTCTTTATACTGTTCTGCATACTTAAACGGTTAAAAGCACACACACACACACACAAGCTATAAATAGGTAAAATGCTACACACATTCCGCTTCCACTAACCAACCACCCATCAAAAAATTCTCAACGCGTGGTCATGCATGATGTTGATAGTGTAATCTACTGTTAGATAATTATCAAATAAAATGTCGACTCGTGTGATGTATTAAGAGAGTTTAGCTGGTTAAATAAGGATTGCTAATGTGTACATCATATATATATATTGGATTTCATTGCCATTGCCACCATTAAACTTGGTACACGCCACTACTCCCTTTCAATTTTTGTCAGTAAATCAGTATGGGAGCCTTTAAAAAAATAATAATATGAGTAACATGTAGATTTGTATAAAGTTGTGCATGTTTGTGCATGCGTGTTATATTTAAAACTATGCATTTTTCTTGTTTTATCTAAAACTTCCACCTTCCACACAAAAAAAATCGTATATGAACCAAGATTCTTAAATATTACGCTTCTGGGTATATACAGAGAGTAGTTATGTGAGTGCACCAACAACCCCAATTATCTGTGTAATTTTTTATGTTGATGAAAGGTCACTCTGGCGTGAAAATCGAACGCAAACGCCTTGTAGGAAAACAAAAGGAGAAAAAAAATGTTAAAAATTTAACGCACTTTTTTTCAGCTGCTTCATACAATATGTTCGGCATTGCGGCATTATCATCATCATCATCCGCTCCGCACTGAAATCCCTAGTAATCCCTGTATTACCTTAATTGTTATGAATAGTTATATGTAGCTAGTGTTACTGCTGCTTTACTGCCATTATCGAAGGAGTACGCACCCTGGCAGCTGTAAAATAGTTTTGCCTTAATGCCTCTTCATTTTTTTGTAATCAATGGAACAACCGTTACCAGCACACTAGTAAAGTAGTATTAGTTTCATCCAAGGCCAGAAGTTCATGAGCACTCATCACAGACACGGACAGACAAGGAGCGTTGAGTAGTTGTGAGTCACCACCGCCAGCAGACAGTACAGTTACAAATCAGGACAGCAAAGTGACTAGGTCTATTACTCACACACACCCTGGTCTGTCAATCAAACGGACATTGGGCGGTATCCAGGCATCACAGTTGGCGTCCGGTTTCGCCAGATTTCGAATGAGGAGAAAAGTTTAAATTGCTAAGATGTTTATAAAGAGGAAATGGGTTTATTTATTTTGGGGAAGATGGTCTGTTTTGAGGGTAAGCAGGAGAGGGGTTGCTGCATTCGCCTGCAGTAATGTAATAGTGGGCGGGTGGAGGTCTTCGAGGAGGCACAGGAAAAGTTTTAACAGAAGAGGCGAGTTATTATAATGAGACATGTTATCTGACAACACATGCAGTCCGGCGTAGACAGGCAACTCAAATACAAATAAAATACAAGCTAGATTATGCAGCGTCGACGGCAGCTGCTGAAACGTTATTATCGCTCATCATCATCACAAAACCACCCTCCGACATAAATGTGGTTGCCCATTTGGAGGATGCGCAATGATATCACACTTTTCTTGAATAATTGATTTTTGCAGGCCTAGATTGACCAGCTCCACCGTTATGGACCACGTTTGGTTACGGACAGCAGCCAGTGACGCCCGAATTGACACGGCGGCTCTACGGCGGTATCAAGCGAGAAGGTGAGAGCAGGCATGTAGTACGTTACGTGAGAGAAAATATTTTACTTTTTATACAGTTCTCAAGTACAAAGTGCTTAATAATACCATTAAGTTAGCTTGGTTACAAAACTGTGCCACAATTAACATTGGCGCTAAAAAAATGAATAAAAAAAACAATGTAAAATAAAGCAACCTTCTTATTCTCTTCTAAAAGGAGATGGCTCAAAGCTAAAAATGCTATAGTGGCCGTGCAAAGGATGCACAAAGGTGCCTCTATGCAAAAGAAAAGACACTAAAACAATGAACAAAGACGGATAAACAAGGAAACCAAAGAGACCCAAAAACTCATACACAATGTACCTCCACACTTCATGTAACGGTTCTAGTCGTCACTTTAATTTTGGAGCCCCAGAACAACCCGAGATGGATTAAAAACGGTATTATTTGGCATCATCATCATCATCATCATCTTATATCAAGTGTCAGCACAGCTATCGCCTTTACAAATTCGGCTCTCTCTGCTCCGTTTCCGGGTGAAAGGAGCAAAAAAAATGCAAAATGGAGCACCATTTTAGTTAATACATGTACATAGTTTATTTAAGCGGTACAAAATATTTACACACACACGTGTTACTTTATTTCTTGCTACGATTACACTATACTTGTTGTAATTTAGTCTGTTATATAGTCAAACATTGAATATTTACTTATAAATTGGAGGGCGCGCAAGCTCCTCGCATCTTGGAGTGGTAACAATAAAAATAATTTTGTAAAAGAAAGTCGACTGTTGTTCTTTTGATTAATGTTGGTGATGTGATCGGGAAATAATCTAGCACGCGTGCACGTACTCTTTGTTGTTGCTCAGACCTTATTATTATTATTATTATCATCATCATCATCATTATTATTATTATTATGACTTAAGCCCAATATTTGGGGGACTTGGTAATCTCGTCGTATCAAAAAGTGTAATAAAAAAAATCCCTTCACATGTTTCGACCTTAACACCTAATTTTATGCCCTTGTAAGCACGTGACGTGCCTTACAGTTTGTAATCAGTTTTACTAATTACCTATGGGGATTTAACTAGAACTTGGCTGCTATTAAAAGCGGTTCTTGGATTCAACTGACTTGTCATCGAAGAACTCGCGAAAAAAAAACAACAACAAAGCCCCTTGTTGACTAAAAGGAAGACTACATGCTATCTATACCGTTGCAATACAGTAGTAGTAGGAACGTGCAGCGTTTAAGAAAAGTGTATTACTAATTTCACACAGCATACAACTATTAGCTCAACCAAGCAGAGCGGCGCTGCGCGCTGCGGTTCTGTTTACTCAACTGGCAAAAAAAGGAAATGCAAAAGATTGGCATTGTTTTCTGAGACTTGAAAGATTTTGAATCGAAAGCGTGTGTTGCAATAGCAGAGATAGAGAGAGAGAAGCAATTGTGCGTTTTATCAAAGTCTGCTTGGTCTCGGACGATTTAAAGAAAAAAATATTCCAACCTGAACAACATTACTAAAAAAACAGTAAATAATGTTTACAGATATATAGTAATAATAGATGTAATCGTGGTGGTAATCGTAAATGTGTACATGTGTTTAACACAGGTAATTTAAGTAAATAGAAGCAATTTTTAAGTGTAAAAATCAGCTGTTTCGTTTTGCACATGTTTACGATGCCATGTTTGTTTTATGGGTGTGTTTCTAGTACGAAATTAAGTACCAATTACATGACTACCACTAAATTACTTTTAATTTAGGGAATTTTCAAGTCTGTTTCAGCTTCGTAAATAAAAAAAAGCGTTTACGTAACTCCTCCAAACAATAATGGCGTTGTTTTTTTTTTCTTTTTTTTGTCAGTGGCTGTTGAATAGTTCGCTGGGTAGTCCTGATGATTTTGATCTTGAAACTCCTTTTAACAATGACATGTTCTGAAGAGAAAAAAATACGATTTTTAGTACAAAGACGAGAGGGATAAAGAAAAATGCCAATTGTTAACAATTTTTTTATAAAAAGTAAATCGGTACGAATTTTGTCCTCCATTTTATATTTACTACTACTGCGGAGCATAATAGCATGTTTTTAAAAAATATGATGGCGTCTCCAAACAATATGAAATGAATCTCAACTGCCTCCAAGTTCTATTTTATCAACTGTACAGGCCCCCGTAGAGGTCACAGTAGAAGGTTTAAGCTTCATTATTCAATTATCAAGAGAGTGACAACAATGCAGAGAGGTTAAAAAAGTAAATTTTGAATCATTCCACCAACCAGCATCTTGCCAAAAGTTAATGGCCTCTTTGTAAAGGCACATTATTATAATGTTGTTCGTTGTGTGGCATTACGCTGAGGATTTTGCAGTGATTGTCAATATTGTCATGCAAATGGCAAATTTTTATGTGGCTTAGGTACATATATAGTAGTAATATGATGCTATCATTGTGCACAGTAAATTATTCTGTTATACCGTTGATGGTCATGTTGACTCATCCACGTAGAAAACGTGTCCAACGGAAATGTCATGGTCATGGGTTGGAATAAAATCAACAATTTGTTCTTTGAATGCAAGGCCAACGGTGACTAATGATCGCGGATTGTTGGCATTGCACTTTTCCAGATACGTGTCGTAATATCCTTTTCCACGTCCAAGACGAAGGCCCTCCGTCGTAAATCCTAGGCCAGGTACAAGCATTAAATCCAGACCGCCTGTTTTAAACAATCAATTTAAAAAAATAATAATTTTACGACAAATTGCATAATGTCGTTAGAGGAGAGATGAACAAAGTGGAAAAATCAATTTCGGACATGAGTCGTAAATGGGTTTCCGTCAAGCACACAAGGTTCGTTGAGACTGAGACGAGACGCTGGGGAAACACTAGAGCTCTTTGTCATTTCGTGCTTGTTGTTCCTGTTACAGATTATCGAACCAATTGGAGCTAGCTAATGCATTGGCTTGGAAAGCGTGAAAAAATGAGAAATTTTATGCAACCCCACGTCTCACTTAACATGATCCATTGTTTTCATACATCATCATCATATTATCATTGTTGCTTTGTATAACAAGAAGAACACAAAACTACAATTTTTTTTAAGATTTACAAAACGCTGGCTTGCATATTTCATCAAACCTGAGGCTAACGCTTCGTCACGACCTTCACACGTTTCCGGTTGTTTTATATTCCATTTAGTTTTTGGCAAACTGTCGTAGTCCTCAAGAGTGGTTATACGAAGCATTTCCATCGTTGTTGACGTGTATCTGAAAGAAAAATGGCTTGGATAAGAAAAAAAATGTCAAGAGAATGAGGAGTTTCGTAATAATAAGAAGGAAATAATAGGGACAGCGACAACGATAACAATAACAACAACAGAGTGTAGCAGTCGATGTAATAATTTGGCTTTTGGATGAATAGCCTTAACTTAAATCAGATACCTAATATAGCTGTTAGATGTGAGCATAGTCGATAAAACAATTCACCTTGGGATAAAACACAGCTTGCCAGAAGATAACACGTCAACTAGAATGTCGTGTGTGGAAACCTCCTCGTCCATGCTCAGATAAAGAGAAACGCGCTCCGAATTTTTGTACACGCTACTTTGTAAAATCTAAAGGTTGCACAAAATCAAATAAACGTACATGACACGCCAATGTAAAAATAAATCATTGAAAATCGTAAAAACACAAACAACACATCTCTCTCTCTCTCTCTCTCGCTCTCTATCTATCTCTCCAAAAATTACGATGTCAGCTAATTCCCTAGATTTAATTGGAAGTGCACTTCAAATATTGTGTAACTGTACGAATTACACGACAATTTACCTTTTTCGTAATTATAGCGGATTGACGTTGTCTTTCGTCTTGCGTCATACTTGCCAGTCTTTGTTTTATTTGTTGGCGGAGCGTCCCTTTGGTTACTAGTCCAGCCATTGCCATGATAATAGGTCACAAATGACAACCTAGATTTTTTCTTCTTCTTGAAATATATTACCAACTGGTGACTGGTGAAAAAAAACGTCAATCTACAGTAATATACTTTAACGACAGTATAACTATGCTTCAATTACTGAGCGACAGCGTAATAACTGCTATTGTACTTGGCAATAAAACGAAGGTCGGATCCCGAAAGGAAAAATAAAATGATGACATGTGTGTGTGTGTACGTTGCTCAATCAGCTGAAAACTGACTTGCTCATCTTTCTTGTGTACTTTACGAAGTATTAAAATTGTACCTACACACACACACATCTTATCATCACTCAAGTTGTATCACAAGGAGTCTGCAATTCAAGAACATAACAACAACATGTTCCCACAATCCATGCACCGCATACGCCACACCACCACCGTCATCATCATCATGATCGCCACTATAAGTTCTGTTGAAGAGATAAAATGACGTTAATAATAATAATGATAATGGACATGAGACGACAAATGGCGAAATCAAGTCAGTCATTATCTCGAAACTATAATGATGATGCCGCAACATTCCTACGTAAATCCCATTATTTTTTAAGACGATTGTCAAAGATTTTAAAGTTTTTTATAATCCGCAGATTACAGCACTCACATTTTGGTCCAGCTTTAGTGTCATCAGCAAAAAGATCAAGAACATAATTGCGGCCCGCAGTAAAACTGAATGAATGGTTGAGTACCAAAAAAATGTGTGAGGTCGGCATAAACAATCGTGGTTGCTAACTGACAAAAATCGATCATAATGAAAAATTTAAAAGATAATTAACCCTGGATTTAGCCGTTAAGTATAAATATTGTACCCGAAAGAGCACAAATAGCGATCCCACGTGGACGGACCGACCGGTTGTGTACCAGGGAAAAGGACAACTTGTGGTGGTTTGTTTTGATAACCATCAGCTGTCCATCAGCTGTGTTTGTGTGCCGTCCGCTGCTGTAGAAGGTGGTAGGCGAGAGCAGTAAACGTGCTCGCTGACCGTCATCAGATTTCGCGGAGTTAATTATTTGCTACTTTGCTTTAATAGAGGCATGTGACAGTTACAACGTAACGGTTGTTATTGTGAGATACGTTAGTTAATAATCGATTAAGAGCGATGTCGGAAGAGGGAGCGGCTGTGGGGACTTCCAAGGGGAATTTTATTTGTCCCAGTAAAAGCACTGTTTATGTAGGAAACATAAGTTACTCACTAACCAACAATGATCTCATCAAAATAGTCGAACGCTGTGGAAGGGTGGTCTGGTAAGGTTTTTCATTGTTGTTTTATCTTGTAATTCTGACATTATTGTTGTTGCTGTTGGTAGACCCTTCGTAAAGTTTATAAGTTGTTGTGATTAGGAATAATTTATGGAGTTTACGTCTTTTTAACGATAATATTTTGCAGTGCGAAAATCGCGAAGGATAAGGTGACCAGAAAAAGCAAAGGTTACGCTTTTGTGCAGTTTTTACAGCCAGAGGCGGCCGCAAAGTGCGTGCAGGAGTTTGAGGGCACTGAGGTAATATCTGACCAAATAAGGTCTTTTGAAAGTAATTACGGCGGAGGACTGGAGGAGGTTAGCAAGATAAGATGGGAACGAATTTAATACTGAAATATATTTTTGTTTCTGCATAGATGTTCGGCAGGCGGTGGAACTGCAGCATTGCCATTGACAATGGAAGGTCGGCGGAGTTTGTTCGGAAACGCTTGTACCCCGACAAATCCCGGTGCTACGAGTGTGGGGAGTTTGGTCATTTGAGCTACAACTGCCCGAAGAATGCGTTGGGAGACAGAAACCCTCCTCCAAAAAGGAAAAGAAAGCGTCAACACCAACCAGCGGGGACATCAGAGTCCACTGGCAAGGAAAAAGAGCACGAGCATGCCTCCACGGAAGAATCTAACGACGATGGAGAAGCTGACAAAGTAGAAGCCGACACACTCAGCGCAGCGATAAATTATCAGGTAAATAATATCTACTTCACAACTACAGCTGCGTGCCTCCGTGCCATTTCACTAAAATATACTTTGATAATTATTCAACCATGACACGAAGCGAAGCGCATGGAAATTTGATAAAAACAGACACTTAATAATAATGAAAATAATAATGAAAATAATAATAATAACCATTTTGTCCTTTCATTTGTACAATACTGTACATGTACAGAGACAGATGGTAGAAGAGCAAGAGTATCGAGAAGCCGTCGCTACAGGCAATTACAGCCATCTGCAAGCAGCTAAAAAGGAGACACAAAAACGCAAATTCGTTAAAGATGGCTACTTTAGTGATGAAGAGAGGTTGTTGGAAGCAGAGAACGCTGATGATGATTAACTGACGAAAAAAAACAATCACTTCTTTATTGTAACTCTTTTTTTTATTTTTGTAATGAACGCTTTATTTAATAAAAACTCCAAACTAGCCATGTGTGTACACTCTTCCTCTTCAATCATTCGTCCCTATTCCAAAATGTCGTTGTCAAAAAAAAATTTCTTTCTCTCTTTCGCATGTGACTAACAAGCCTGTGACAAAAATTGTCTAATTGTCTGAGAAAAAATTCCACGGCAAAATCATAACTATTAATCATGGATTAGGCACATGCATAATAACTACGTACATGTCACCCTCTCCAAGCCCTCATGTCGTTAGCATAATTTTTTTATCATTCAAACCATGTAACCCCTTGCTCCAGCATTTTCTCACACTTGAATATTTTTAACGATAGCTACGCGGTCTGTTCCTCACAACACGTACACAAGCATTTACGACATTCCCCTCATTGACAAGCTTGATTTAGCCAGTATCAACGTCATTCTTGCTTGAGTAGTGAGTATCTCAGCATTTATAATTACTTGCGTCATTCAAAACTCTGTTGTGTATCCCCCATTAAACCAGCTCTGGCTTCTCAAAAAAAAATATTAACTACTTCTGTGTATTCATCACATTTATATTTATTGTCTTCAAAATTTGCGCATCCCTCATCAGTTTAAAAATACGAGTTTTTTTCTTCTCCTTTTTAAAATGATCATTGCACAACTTTTTATACTTGGGCTGTGGCACGATTAACGATAAAGCCCAGCCAAAGTGCATCATCATTTATCATCCTCGTCCACCTCCCACTAGCGAGTAGCACATCGCCCCACAAATTATCTCTGCCGCAGCATCATCCTCACATCCATCCATTCACTCTGCACTGCACTTTACCTGAATTAATGACACTTAAAATAAATTGTGCAGTCCAACTCACAAACTCTGCACAGCGACTACATCCCAGTTACTTATTATTATTCCAATAGTCATCAACCAAGAAGACCTGCATTTTTTCACGTCCCTCTCTCTACAACATCTTTCCTATTCCGAACTCCCAATGGTATCCACCTACTTATATTGTCTGTTGCTCAGAGTTATTATTGCATATAGCTTTGATAAGAACGCAGAAGCACAGCACAGAAGAAAAAATTTTTTTTGATTGTATGCATTGTATTTTAATGTAGACTACTAGTCTAGTTCTCTTTTATACAATGGTCGTCGTAGGACAACAACAGGCGTCAATAGTAAAAATGTAAGGATGTAATGTAAATTTACGCTAGTGGTGGTAGTAGTCGTGGCAACAGCAGCACAGCAACAGCAGCCCCTCTATCAAGTAATAATATGTGCGAATTTTTTTTTTCGAAAATAGGAACAAGGCATACACGACTTTCTCGTTGGTTTTTGTTGTCTGTTGTGTTAAAGCTGTACTATAGCCTGTGGCAATGTAGAACCCATATCATGAGCAATTTTTATTTGTAGTGGGAATAATGAGTGTATAGTTGTCTATTGTGTTTTAAATGTTGATGTAGTTTTAATTAATAGTAATTGTTGTTTTATGAATGTTATTAGTATTCAATAAAAAATATTTTCATAAGATTAACCTGGTTTATCCTTTTCGACAATGGACATGCCACACCATGCATGCATGCGCGCAAGTGCGAGGAAGGCAGAAGGTAGTAAAAAAAATAGTTGTCTTTTAGAAGAGGTGTTTAAACTGAAATATTTAAATAGTAATTAATTCTTTTATAAAAAAAATATCGACTTCCTGAGAAAACACTCTCGATGTCGTAAACACGACAATTTTAAGTGGGGTGGTGAATGGTAAGGTGCATATGTGAGTGTGTGTGTGGTGTGTATGGTGATGACTTGTCTAGAGAGTGAAGAGCCTGTTTTCATTTTTCATTTTGACCGTTATATTTATTTATCATCATCGTTATCATATAATGTCGATTGTCAATTCGCAAATGACACACCGACACCACACAAAACGGATGCGGATTATGGCGGATGGGTGCATGTAACTGGGAGGGAAAATAACCAACGAGGAATCATAATAACAACTTGTTTTTCAAAAATAAAAATTACGCTTTACATGACAATGAAAGCGTAACGGTATGAAAAAAAAATATTTAGCATGGCTACTCTTCTATTCATACGGTGACAGGCTGCAGCGGAACGGTGACAAAGAAAGTAAAAACATTTTTGTGTCGTCGTCAACAAACGACATGTCGTCAGCTTTGTCATTCGTCACACGCGGCAGGACTGTAAAGTAAAGGACGCACTCATTTTTAAGGGAGACATTTGATGACCAATAAAATACGGAATGAGAGCAACCAACGTCGTCAACAACAAAAGTCGCACATTCTCACAAACAGTTCAGAGTTCCAGTAAAGCGCATTGTTTTGTGAGCATACACTACCGCTCAATAGAACACCTCTCTCTCGCTCTCTCTCTCTCTCTCTCTCTGTATCTGTCGTAACCACTCATAGGCCCATTTTTAGCGGAATTGAGTATCTGCACAATAAAAGCGCAGTTTCTAAAAGAATAAATAGAATAAATTATAAAAGTCGCAGTTGTTTTGTGCAAGACGTGAACCAAATATCCTGGAAATGGCAATGCGATAAAAAGGCGACCATATCATCATCATCCTCATCTGCACTGCACAAAAGCATGTAAACTCGTGTCATTGTCGTCAGGGTTAACTTTGCATGCTATTTACCATTTCCCAATTATCATATTCCTTTTGTTATTTCTACGCGTTAAAAACGTTCATTTACCTCAGCCAATAGTTACTATTCCATCCAACGAATCAACACTTTAGGTGTGATATTTTAGCAACAACGTTTCCTGGCTCGCTATCATCATCCTCGTCGTCGTCAAGATGATGATGATGTTCCGTTGTTGTCCGCGTCTGTGTATTATGCGCCGGTTTTTGATTTATGGGAATGATGTCATCTTGTCAAATGATGTCATCTTGTCACATTTTACATATTTAATTTCGAAAATCGAAAGTTGGTTTAGTATGAAGTATGTCAATATTTTCCCAAATGACAGCGAGCAGTGTGTCTCTGTCAGGATCAAGAATACGAGACACGCTGCACACAGTCAACCGCAGAGGAATGTTTTTAAATGAAGTATTTGCCATGATTCCATGCAAAGTAGGAGGGTGTATAAATATATATATATGCGGTTGGTTGGTTTTACGATGGTGCTACTTACTGCAAATTTGCTTTCCATGTTTTCCTGTAGATGTCCCAATGGAAAACAAAGTGAGCAAACAAGCAGAGAGGTAGACAACAACAGCACAAAACACAACACAGGTAAATAAAAACATTGGTAATTGCAAAGTCCTTAAAAACGTTGAGGGTAAAAAGCGGATAAGCTGTACGGCGCAGTTGTTCAATACAACAAATAAGAACACCTTCATAAATTTGTTTTGTTCTTCCATTTGGCATATTCACAACGTAACACGCAATAATTTAGCGCACTGCGGGCTATCACATATTTAAAGTTAGTTTATTATTGACAAATAATTACCGACACACACACATACACGTTCCATTTCGGAAGGGAAAGTAGGCTCCTCCCACTATAAACATTGGTACAAAATGACTGAATGGGTAAAGACACCCGTTCAATTGTGTTTGCGAGATAAAAAAAATGTTGTTTAAAGTTGAATGGTTCCTCAAGTGGAAGCTGGCAACAACAGGAGCAAAATGATGCAGGTGAGAAGGAAATGTCTATTTTACCATTGACTCTAATAATAGCTTGTATAGAACTGCTCTCTCTCTCTCTCTCTCTCTCTCTCTGTGAGTGGCTTCCCTAAAGTGGCAGCGACTTAAACTATAAATAACGGTGATAAATGCAATAGTAAACCTATTTTGTAATTTATGTACATCATAACCCTCGTTCCTTGCTCTGTTGCATGCCGTGTGCAACCTTGTACAACGGGAGCAGCGCGAAAAAGTTGAACGGGAGCAAAGTGAAAATGTGCAAAAAAAAAAACTGACAAGCTGTTGAAGATTAGTGGTAAAATGGGATGATGACAATGCGATGATGAGGTGGATTGCGGTGGGGCGAATATGCGCATAAGCGCTCGAGCGTCTAATAGTATAGATCCCCCTGAAGGATTTTTATTGTAGAAAAAAAAATGAATGAATCCAGCCACCAAATTCCTTTAGTTACCTTGTCAAAGCTGGGGCACTTTATTACCCCACCGGCACCACAGTACTCCTCTCGATATGATTCTGGGTGTGTTAGAAGGAAGGTAACGAGTGTATAACTAACTACTCCACTGTAATTTTAAATAAAGCTATTAGTGATTTTCATTTTTTTTTGGGAATAATTCAAAGGAAGGAAGGCGAGCAATGCAATAATTTTGTAGGATGAGCTTACATTTTTTTTATCTGTCGTTGTCGTTGTCATCATTATCGGGCTCTCTGCCCAGTTTATAAACGATTTGCACCTAATAATGGCCTTGTTTTCCGGGGGGTGCATTAAAATAAAGACACTTGTTCGAGTGCCGATGACCTCGCCAAAGTGAGCGAGTGATATAAATGCAGACATCCACTCATTTACCTTACACACACATGTACGTATGCAGCCACTTCCCAAAATGATATCTTAGTAATCGAGCCTGTCTGGTTGGAGAGTTGTGACGACGATATCAAATCAAAATATGTACTACCACTCTACACTACACACACACACGAAAAAAAAAGAAAACACAAAAAGGGCAGGAATTTAGCACAACAGCCAGACAGAAACAACACACTGGAGTTTCTGTCGTGTTGTGAAATTTAAACGTGATTAAACTACTAAATCCGTCTGCACCAACAGTTGGTTGCAGCACCGCGGTACAGCAACAACGATGGTCAAAGTAAAACGCAGAAAAAAACACAGACGTTCAAATATAATCCAAATATGCAATATGAAACTGCAGGAACAACTTCGGTTTCGTTAGGATCATTTTTCAAGTCAACACATCTACCGTGGAATTTTTCTGCTCAAATGCCGCGCTCTGTCTTGCCTACAAAACAGGATTCAAGGTGTTAGTAGGCTGCGGAGTAAAAAAATAAATATTTGCACAGATAATTTGCGAATCCCAATAAATCACGTGCCAGTCGATTAAATGTAAAAATAATTGCCGTTTTTAATACCGCTCAATTTGTAAGCCGTTCACGTTATTTACCCACATTCAATGACGCACAAGGGCGCAAGTAATTTTGTCAATAAAATCCCCCTCGCATTTCTTGCGTCTTTGTGGCAGGTATACTTGAATTAAGGGATTTAAAAAGTATTTAGGAGTAATAACGGTTTATGTAAACACATTTTATTATTTTACGGGCTTGGCAATATCTCAGGAGCACCAGGAAATCATGAGGAGATGCAAAAAAAGTTGAGGACATGAAGCGTTGTGGTTTTAAGAGATGCTCCTTATTTTAAGTTTGCTACAAGATGTAATTATTATTTCACAAGGACCAATTTTTGGATCCTTCCTTGCTATGTCAGGAAGATTTAAAATGGGGGAAGCCAGTAGCAAGTTTACCTTTGTCACGGCAGCGGCAGCTATTTCATCCCTTGCCAACACATTTTTACCTTTTATCATTCGGTGGTATAGACCTCATCGTCGTGATCCCACCATGGTTACGCATGTCACAGGTGGAAACACGCTTTGTCGTAAAAAATGAGGTAATCGGTAATATTCTACCTTCTAACTGAGCAATTAAAACTAACTACTGTTATTTCATTTTTATTTTGTACACGCGTTGTTTAAATAAATAGGAACGTAACCTTGGCTCCTTTTTTACCATCCAAGTTTTACTACTCTCGTCTCCCATTTCTTTCCAAACGATCAAGTACACACTGGCTTTCCTGCTGCGTGGTGGACCCATTTATTTGATAAAGGACATTTGTCACGTAGCCCTGGTGGTGGTGGTGGTGGTGGTGCAGTTTCCTGTTAAACACCAATTAAACTTAAAAGTCGCTCCTGCACGTATCTTCAATCTAAATCCAAATGTCGTCATATTTTTGTCAAAAAACGTTGGATCATCAAGTAATTCGATAATCTGGGGGAACTTCAAGAAAGCTGGTCTCTCACAAAAAAATAAAAGATTATTTCATCTTCTTGGGCACATTCAATTGTTTTTATGATGTCGCGTTGGCTTCCACGAATGAATAGCGTAGCGTATGGACGAAGGAATGTAAGGGCGAAGTTCGACGTGTCAAATCTCATTTCACACAACAATAATATTTTTTCCTGTCGTACAATTCGAAGGCATTCGTGCAAAGATGAAGAGAGAAGAAAATTAACAAATAAGTAACGTTTTAGAGAGGAAAATAGGGAAAATGTAGAGATGAGTTTTTAAAAGACGACGTTGTTGTTTAAATCGGATGCTGGGAAGTGGTGGTGGTGGTGGTGGGCAGTTACAAAGTTCATTTGCTGAGTTGACGAAATTTATGTAACGTAGGTAATAAACAAGAGAGTATGAAAAAAAACAAGACGTGTTGTGTAAGCTTTAGAAAGCGCTAATGGTCATGTCAGAGAGTGTTTTATTTAAATAGAAAGGAGACGCAATAGGGATCAGGTTACCAAAGTAAATATTCTATTTTGTAAACTCGCGACATGCTCGTGGTAAGTAATTGAGCTTGCGTAGTAGTAGTGTTGTTCAGGCAGTAATGAGAATTTGAAGAGTCAGCAAAGTTATCCTAGCCTTTTTTCATGCTTAGACGCGAAAAGAAGGACCTTTTTGGTCAGGGAGAGAGAGCGCGTGTGTTTATGAGATGAACATAACACGAGTTTATTGTATTATGTAGGACCAGCAAGATGGTGTCTAAAAGAGCACATGTCACAGGGTGGGTCAGGTCGCAACTGCGATAATTATTTTGAAGACAGGAAGTCTGAAATTTTGTTGGCTCATACCGATATATGTGCTGACGAAAACAATCTCATGAAAATTCTACTGGAATTAAAAGTTAAGGAAAAGAATTGTAATAGATATGAAAATGATTTTTACACAAAATTTTAATTTAAAATTAATTTGATCTAAATTAGCATTAAATTGTGTTTACTGTTTAAAAACTCTACAAAATTTCCTTCAATGTTTATAGAAATTAAAATTTCATCTAGATACAAGGCTCAGAAATTAAACAGATTAACCATGCTGGTCCTACACAATTTAGATGCCAGACATTTATTTTCATGTAGCAAGCATTACAATTTACCCATTTTTAGTTTTTTCATTTTGTCACGACTTGAGCCTGCCTCCTCTCGTCGTCGCCATTTGATAATTTTAGAAAGAAAAAAAAATATTCGACACATTTCAGAGGGGACAAAGTTGATACCATAAACACGATCAGGCATTCATTAAAACAACAAGATAAGCGGGGGAGGTAGAAAAAGCGAAGTAATGAATTTTCTTTAATGTTTTTCACAAATGACCAAAATCATTATCGCTTCCAAACTCAGACAGTCCTAATAGGGGAAATTGATGTGGTGGGAAAGAGAGAGTCAACAGGAAGTAGTAAAGGTCGACATTTTAATCCCCGTCTTTGTCACTGTTCTCATTTTCCTTATCGCCTCTCTCCTCTCTCTCTCTCTCTCTCTCTCCGCCGTACTTCTCTTCTCGTGGTAACTGCGGGGACGATAATGATGCCATTACTGATAAAATGATAAATCCTAATTGAAAAAACAAATTTCAAGCTAGTATTGAACCCACACACACACACACACACACACTCAAACTGTACATGCTTCCCTATTTTCTTCTCTTTGTCCACTTTTTTGTTTGCTGGTGCTTTGTGTTCATTTATTTGGAATGCCAATAATAAAGCGGGTTCAATAACACACAAAAATAACATGATTGATGACAAATAAAACTATCCAAAATCGTATTCCACTTTGCAGAGAGAGAGAGAGAGAGAGAGAGAGAGAGGCAGCGCAGCGTCGCAGTAAATTATTGAGGCGTACCACCACCACTCTATAGCTGCTCCGCTAAAAATAATCTGTCGACAAATTTTTGTGACATTTTGTTTGATCACAGCACAAAAAGAGGAAAACACAACGACAAAAAAGTGTATTTGGTTTAGATTTGTTGTTTCTTTGTGTGTGCACTGTGTGTTCCTGGATTTTGGATAGAGACAGACAGAGAGAGAGAGAGAGAGAGAGAATATAACACGAATAAACATGGCAGGTCACACAAACACAACAGCAGCACACCGACACACTAAAGAAAGAACCACTTCCTGTATTTGGCTTTTCATCTTTCCTTCATACACCACCAGCAGCAGCAGCAAGAACAACAACAACAATTAGTCATAATCATAGTAATACCTAATAATCTACTACGGTTTACTGTACATATATAGAGCGAAAAAAATGAAACAAAGAGGAATAGAACGTTTAAGCGTTTTGTCACACACACACACATACATGCACCATCATGATCCTCATCCTCCTCTCATCATCATCATCATCATCGCCATCGCCATCTTTGTTGTTATGATGATCCCAGCTTTTGTTTCGGTTTATCATCGTTATAGTTATTATCGTCCTCCTCACTCTCTGAGGATTAAGATTAGGAATGATTTCAGCAGCGAAGCGCAGCGTAACAAAAACGAGAGATCTCTCTGTTCCACCTCTTCCATTTGGAATGGATCACAATATTTTTTTTTCAGAAGTCTATTCCTCGTAATTAATGCGTTTACATTCCCAATATATTTGAATTGAGGTTGACTGTAAGGCACATTAGAGACATACACTAATACAAAGGCAGGAACCAGCGTGAAAACGCTTTTTGCTTTTATTTCTGGGTCTATTAAGTATTGAGCATGGTAGCAGGAGTACTTTGACTTTGAACGGCGCTTCTTTGAACAACAACAGCAGCAGCAGCAGCAGTAAAACGACACATGCTGCAGGTATATCCCCACAGACGACTTTGTCTGCTCAAGTGTTTCAACTGCGAGAAAAATAAAGGGAATGAATGTGCAAATCCTTTTCCCAACTTTTTTTTCTGTGCAAAATCACACAAAAGAAAAATTTTACGGTTGATTAGCTCCTGTTTTTTTTGTAGAACTAGCAGCAATAGGAGTAATAATGCAGAGAGCGTAGGAGCAATTGTAGAGGAATTAGAAAAAGTAGGTTAGCACATCCTAAATGCACACAGAGCATTAAACTGCAAGGTAGGTAATGGCGATATTTGCTGTATTTTTTTGGTTAAAACATAACCACTCTCATTGGCAGGTGCATGACTGAACATAATCTCTTTCTGTTCCTCAAAAGCTTATGGGGATTTTTTTGTCTCATCTAGTGTGACTCTTACTGTCTGTCTCTGTATGTGTATGAGAGAGAGAGAGAGAGAGAGACATGAGCTGTCGTTTTTGTAACCTTTCAAAATAAAAATAGAGAGAAATAAGATGGGCAAATTTATTGGCAAATGGCAACTTGTTTTAATAAATAGCGCAGAAAATTGTTCCTTTCGCGGAGCGAGGTAGTAGCACAGGCGCACGCGTTTGCAATTTTGTGTGTTTTGTGTTGGGTGGTAGAGAAAAAAAAACGATTCCTTCCCCCTCTTCGTAAAGGCAAGCGCACTTGAGCTCGATTCTTCTTAAATGGGGCAAAGTTAGGTGGTTAACCATTTCATATGACAAATGACAACTTAAAAAATGCACGTGGCAATTTCGCATTGTGAAACCATTTTTTCTGGATTTATATTCCCCCTGTTGGGAGAACACAGCCCTGCTAATTAAAAGGACTATTTGCTAATTTATCAGGGAGACGGTGTAGATAAGTACCTATACACGCTCACCTCTAGGTCATCACGCTGCAAGGATTGCATTGTCAAGTCTACTTGGATTTCCTTGGCCAGGGAATTTTTTTTATACTTCTCTTAATGGGATACCACTGGTAAATTAGTGACGCTCTTAATAGGTACTGATTACACAGGCAGTAAAATTGTGGTTATAATTAATATTTGGTACTTATTACGTGTGTACGTCATGTTTGCCTGAGAAAAATATCCGTCTTTTTTTTCTACGCTTCTACGAGATACGACTTCACTTATTACAGCTTGGCCGCCTGCATCATCATCATCATCATCGTCATAATAATCAACATCATCATCATCCATGTCCACATAACAGACTACGAACATTTGCATTATTGTGTACACAAACCAGACATTCTTGTTTTTCGAGGGGGGGTATACCGCGCTAGTAATTAGTAGCAATGGTATTGCTGCGCTTCTACTACTACTACTGCTGGTGATGATGATGATGATGATGATGATGATGATGACGACGAGGTTTTTTAGCAAAAAACCATGACCACACTCACCAATCAATTGTGTTTCCTATGGCTTGCTTATCACTATCATTATCAGCACTAAAGTGGAATTTCTACTTTTCGTCGTCACTACTCCAACCACTCTAATACGAAATGCTCGCTTCGGCTCTCTCTCTCTCTCTCTCTCTCTCTCTCTTTCTGGCTTGTCGGCTAACCAAAACCCATTTTCAGTTTCGCGGATCACGCTTACGCAATAAAAACTTTTTTGTTTTGTGGAAGAAAAAAGATTTACACGGAGCTGCTAATTCCTGTAATGAAACATTCTGAGAAAAAGTTTACACGCGTTGTTGCTTGGCCGTTGTTGTGTGTGTGAAGCTGGCTGGTAAGTGCTCTGTGTGCTTGTGTGTGGCGTGAGCGTCAAAAATAGCCTCGACCAGCAGCAGCAACAACAACTACGCCAATCTCCTTTCAAGCAGTAGTGCTCTTCTGTTCCTTTTTTGACTGTACGGTGCATTCTGACACCCGAATGATAACTGCATTAAAAAGAAAAGCGCATATATGAATGTTCACACGGAGTTGCACAAAAATACACGTTTTTCTTCTCTTTGCAGGCATTTAAATTACGAGCACCGACTTTCCCCCATTAATCATAACCACAGCTAAAAGCCGACGAGCCCTCTGCTTTGCATCAATGTATCACTGCTATATTTAGAGGTACCCTTTTAAGGGCTGGCCTAACTGTTAATTAAAGTTAATTGCTGCTTTCACGGGGCGTTTTGCTCTTTCATTGCGCTTCCTTATTACCTGCATTATGAGACGCGTCCTCTTTCGGCATTTTACCACCGGCACCTGCAACAACCGGTCACCGGGGTCTTTTTATTGATTACCTCGTCCCACCGTTTGGCAATAACGACTTAATTGACCGGATTAGTAGCCCGCCATGTAGTACTAAATTTACTTCACATTTTTTCCAAATGTTATTTATACCGTGAGGCGATGTCGATCAGGATGGCGATAAGCACGGCTGATAAGAGGGGCATTAGTGTACGCATTACATTATATGGTCCTATTGTACCCACATTATCGGTATCCAATCAAACCTCAAGTAGACAGGTTCCTTTATCTCCTGACGACGACGACGACGACCCTCCTATTGCAGGTACGATAAACAGGCCTGTTTTGCCTGTGTTGCGTTCACGTCGTTCTTGTAAGTAAACACATTACACATGCCTGCATGCCACACAACAGCCCAGCAAATTGGTACAACAGATGCAGTGTTGACCTTTTTGATCAGTGCATTTACACGCTCATTTTCAGTAACAAACCCGAGTGTCAACTATATTATGTGTATCTGAAAAACGTTTTGCATTCATTAGTGTTATGCAAAGTGAATACCTACTGGTTAACATATGATGCTGCTGTTGCGGCTGTTGCTGCTTACGATGATGATGATGATGATGATGATGATGATGATGATGATGATGATGATGATGATACACCATGTGCAGTTATTTTCGTATAAATAAATTGCAAAAATCATGATTGACCGGTTTCTAAAGAAAATAAGTAACGTGGGCATTCTTTTCTGTCAGATGTCAGTATGGAGACAACAACAAACAACACAACAGCTCATTTCGTTAAATATGCATGCATTAGTTTGTACGTTTTTCGTTATGTTACGCAATACCCAAAGTAATTGCAGAATAAAAAAAATATTATGGTAATCGTGTTTATAGATAGAAAATACACATTTAAACTAGGTAGTCAGTCACACTGCCCCATACCCTCCCAGAGAGAACGGTTTGCCAATTACAAAAAAAATGTGGCTGTAAAGGAGATGCTCATGTCGTATCTCTGAATATAGTGGACCAGAAAGAAAAAAAAATTTCAAATTTTCGTAGAGGAATATTTTTAAACAATCAAACATGATTGCTTATTATCTCTTTTATAAAAAAATGTAA
>JAHZNE010005073.1:0-22097 GCA_027744055.1 Callyntrura sp. NNG-2020
CGGACAGACGGACAGACAGACAGACAGACAGACAGACACACAGACAGACAAACATACTGATCGCATAAACTACTTTAGCATTAAAATGCTCTTCGTAGTTAATAATGGCTGGGTGGATTTTTTTTAGCATAAATTGCATACAATTTTTTTCCTGGAATTGGGAGCAAGTACCCAAAAGGGAGCTGCGAGACAAGTTTGTGGGTGGTCGCAGTTCGCGCTGACCTTGACTTACATTTCTAGAGTAATTAGAGGTGTATTGACTAATGTTTCTCTTTGTTCTTCTTTCGACGGAACAGCTGATTGGTGAGAACGTTCAAAGTGGGATTAGGGGTGGATGCGTCGGTGGGAACATCCGTGCACCACAGCCCGGTGGTACCGTGATACATGCTGGGGAACTTGGACAATTTGGGGGGTTGCAACAAGTGGGGAGCGACCAACCAAAACATTTGTTCCGCCCAGGCGGAGAGTCCAAAAGGGGTGAAGCGGTACTGCCACTGGGGAAGGCCAAGGTGGAACAGGAGCATCCGGTAGAAGTGGGTGAAGGTGGGGGCGAGATAGTGCCACTGGAAGGACGGGTCCAAAAACCAAATCTCGACGTACGGCTCCACAGGAGTAGCTGCAGGAACGGCGGGGACAGAAGTCCCTTTTTGATGGGGGGAGGGCGACGGGACTGCCGGTCTGGGGGACTTTGCGTCGCCATTTGGTTTTCCCGATTTCGGGTGGTTGGTCGTTTCTGAAGATGGCGGGGTGGGGTACACCAAGCAGACCTTTCCCCAGCCGGATCTTCCCCCGTCCAGAATGAAAGTTTTATTGGCTGGATTATAGCTAAGGCCGGAAATGGGCATTTTCGCGTGACCTGTGACGCCCACCAACGTTTGTTCCAGTTCACTGAAAGGTACCGTTGGACCGCCCGTCTGCTCTTCCGTTTTTCGTAAAGAATTTACTGTTACGCTGCTGCTTCTCGGAGCGCTGTCCGCAGAACAAGTTTTTGGTCGCAGCGACAGACCTCGTCCCCCGGCACTGGCCGCTGCGGCAGTTTGCTTAGCCGCTTGGTGAATTTCCAGGAGTTGATTGATGGGATTGATCCCGAGCTCCCCAATCGGCAGCACATCCCCGGCATGCTCCAAACTCCAAGTTAACTTGAATCCGTTGGTGGACTGGAAGTACTGCTTCAAATCCGTGGGAAGGATTACACCATTTTTACGCTCCCAGTAACTCAACGTTTGCTTATCAACTGGCTTACGAAATTGGGTTTTCACATTCCGAATCATTCGATTCTTCTCTGCAATAAAATGTTCCAAATTCTATTTCTACACCGGAAATCAACAGACAAGATATTATAAATAAATGTTGCTGTTTATACGCAATTTCTCTTGAAGGCCCAGCGTCAGGTGGTGATGAAACGCTTGTTCCTCGTGATTAATTCGCAACGTTTCCCGACAACTGTCTGGAGTGGATCGTGTTCCCGGTGGAATGGTCAACACCTGGGGAGTTTCTCCCGCTTCGGTAAATGGAATCCCGTTATTATCAACGGCGGTGGGGACACCGCCACCTTTTCGGTCTTNCTCCCGCTTCGGTAAATGGAATCCCGTTATTATCAACGGCGGTGGGGACACCGCCACCTTTTCGGTCTTTGGAGGGGGGCCCTGTGGACATTGCACTAAACGGTGGGGAAACTTAGCTGCGCTGAATTAGGGATGTAGTAGGACACTTGACACAATTAATGATAAAGATAATTACAATTTATTAGCAAGGAAGTTCGATGCTGAAGACGGGGGAAATGAATGTGTCGTGTCTCGTGTCGCTTGGAAGATGTTTGATCAATAACAACATGGATTGAGATTCGGACGTGCAACTGGAGAAAATTTTGTCGGGTTTTTATTGATTGACCAAACACACACCACTAAAATGGTCGCTTCGTATGATAGATACAGTGTAGGGAGAAATGTATATACGAAATTAGGAATTTTAGTGGTAATGTTAGCCCCGGGATACCGGATGTTTTTCACATGATGTCTTTGGAGGACCCTGTACAAAATACGATGTGTTGCTCCATCACGGTCTCGTCGGAAAACTGTCGATTACACGAGGGACACTGACCTGCCTCAGGACCCCTTAAACGTTCGGGTTGACCACTCTGCGGGCGAGCGGAGGAGGACCTTTCCTTATCCTGACTCTGGTTGTGTCTGGAGCAGGAACTGGAACTACGACCTCGATGATGAGACTTTAACGGTTTGGGTTTACCCCCGTCCCCAGAAATTTGGATGACTCTAGAGAAGACTTTTCCGACGGCGGGCTTCCCGTCATCGTCCAACAGCCCTTTGCCAGCGTTTAGATCCCGAACCATCGTCACTGTTGGAGTGTTCCGGCCTTTTTTGGAGGAACTTGTTTCATACTCTTCCGTCCCCAGGTGGGATAGAAGCTCTGTGGAAGAATCTTTGGAGATTACAAGGTTCCCAAAGTCTTGACGGTCAAAAGGGTTGTTGCCTACGGGCTTTTGGAAATCGTCGATCACGTTGTTGTTGTACGCTAAAGGATAACAGAAGAGGAGACACCTTCCAACTTTAATATCTACTATTAGTAAAACTCTTATCGAAACTCTTAAAAATAATCACGGTTACTCCGGTAAGTCAACGTACTGGAATGTGCAGCGAGGCTGCGAGAGTCAGAGTCCTCCTCTAAAAGGGCTCGTGCAAGGTCCATCGTTTCGTGCGTTTTAAAGGGGGACGCCATATTAATTTTTCTTGGTCACGATCAATGTCAAAGAATCCGAAAAATGATAAGCGTCAGACAAGGGATTGAGGGATTTTACGATTCAAAGTTTTAAATATATCTAAGTTCTGAAGACATTTTTATCTTATCAACAGAAAGTAAGACTTCCGAAGTACAAAGTATCCATCAAATCAAAGTTAAGATGTTCATTTCTCGTTGCAGCGCAACGGTCACCTAAATGTGCTGCTAAATGAGTCATTCAACTCCAAAACTAATCTTATCCTTGTCCCCGCCGACCTATGTCTAAGTAGAGACGCAGTAGTATCCGTGTTAAACACGAGATGACGCGCGGGATGATCGCGAATCGTCTCGATCTTCAGAAGAAAGAAGGTGCTTCAGCTGACTGTTAAATGTTGACTTTGACGCTAGCAAAAGTTATAGTATATTTTTATTATTTTTCTTTACCAAACTCAAACTGCACGGTGTAATCAGATTTAAAATTAACAATAGTTAAATAAAGTTTACGTTTTATTTCAAAATTACTCTAGTTTACTCGTTGCTTCTTGTGGCATATCAGTTTCTGGTACCCCTTTATTATTCAGTTTCGGTTTTGGGTACAGCATCATCGCTTCTACAACAACACCTGACATTCCTTTTTGGTATTTAATATTAGGTATTCCTTCCACATATGACATCTCTCCACGCCGACTCCGACCTCTTCATTGTTTCCCAAACCGTGAATCTCTACTTTTTTTGCCTTATTCTGCGTTTGTACTAAATACTGACAAATGAAAAATGGTTCTGTTAATAAATAAATTAGTGCTCTGTTTTATCCATACAATCATACACACACGCAGTTTACACACATTTCACATTTTTCAACCAAGACACTTTTTCACCGAACCTACAGTTACGTCTAAAGTTAACAGTTAGTTATTTATTACGTAATCACGTGATTATTAATATTACCTCTAAAATGTGATACCTAACTATATACATTTAATTTATCTTTATTTATTTATAATTATTATTTTCATGAGACAAGTTCCAATTTTCTCCGAACGTTTGTTTTCCTCTCCATTTACATGTACTCTTGGTAGTACCTTAACCTTTCCGGGTCACCCCCTACACCTGTCACTCTAGTCAGGGAAAGGGTGTCCTCTAACTTGTTCCAATCCCTTCGTCCATGAAAATTAATGTGACACGGTACTTTTAACTAATTAAATATTAAATATAAATATCTACAATTATAATTTTTACGTGTCCATTGTAAATCTTGTATAATTTAGTCGGTAAAAATTATAACAATGTACATAGGAATGTACACTTTGTTACAAATTACATGTTAATACTAATATTTTCAGAGAGACATAAAGTGCCTGGTACCTATACATAGTAGAATAGTTTGGCTTACACTCGGAATCGAAATTCATGCAAATTGCAAAAAAAGTACACAATATATGATGGATTCAAGTCTCCTAATATTTACCCCCTCGCGACGACCTTTTTAAGGGTCGTCATAATTTTTGCAGGGACGTTTCCTCCTTTCCGTAGGTAAATAAACCGCATTAGATTGTTACATACTGTGTGCTATACTCCTACCCGAGCAAAAATAACCCGACCTGCTGGCCGTTAGCCAAATCGAAGAAACAAAATTGCATTTTTAGAAATTTTGCGGTGTAACGGGTTTGCCGTGGTGCATCGTCCAACGTCGCGTCGTCGTTGAGAATATATACATGTATTGCAAATTTATATTTACTGTCAAGCATGGCGGTGGTATACAACGGGAGAAGAAACGGCGCGGCGTTTTCTTTAGCAGAGGTTGGAATCTCTGGTCGCGCTTAAATGATCGTGACTTCCGTATAGCACTGGATCTACACGGAAAAGAAAAGGGGCAAATTGTAGGGGATTAACATGTTTTAATTTATAGGATAATCAGTAATCTTGCAAAAAAAATAAAGTATATTATAGCCATTCATTTGAACGGTTATTTTAACGGCTATTTTAACGGTAAAATTAGACACAGCAACATAAAAGTATACAGGGATAAACGAAAAACGGTCATTTCACTAAAAAGCTGAAGGCGCATGCTAACAAGGCTACCTTGTAAGTTCTCTTGAAAATTACATAATATATTTTTATTTTACGTAAAAGCTACAGCAAGCTACAAATGTATAAAGTTAGATGTACTCACTTTTTTTATTGTGTTAGAGAGTCATTGTGTCGTAATAATGATGAGGAGTGGTGATAGTGTGGGGTGAGGGCCTAATAGGTAGTTAGAAAGCGTTTACAAGGTACGCAAACATTGACGATGACGGGGTCAAGTTAAAGTCTATGATAACTCGCCTCCCCGCCCACGCACACACAAGACTGCACAGATATTTTTTTTACTTGTGGACAAGAACATCACACGGGGGTAAAGATGGCAAGTTGACGATGACGGAAACAGTTATCGCTGGTCGTTCAAAAGGAGGATCGATGATGATGGATGTGGAATACAATATTGGGGGAAAAGGAGGCTGGCGCCCGAGGCGCCCCCCGTGGTGGTTGGGGGAAGTAATAGTCAATATCTAGCAAGGAGGTATACAAGGTGGTCAGGAAAAAGGCAGAGAAGATATAAAATGTTATACACAAGCGAAAATTCTATTATAGCAGAGAGGCTGGAAGAAAAGAGCGGCTCGTCTTTTCTGTAATGTTGCTAAAATGTGGCGTGGCCAGTGTGGCTGTGAAGATTCATATGAAAATTTCCATCTGTAAAAAAAGGAGAGAAGGAAAAAAAAGAGAGGAATGTACACTGGAGTACCAACACGCACACACACACACACACACACACACACGGACAATTTACAATTTTTTTTACACAAAATACCAAATTATAGAGTCAAGTCGTATTAATAAAAAGCAGACAATTTTTTTTACACAAAATACCAAATTATAGAGACAAGTCGTATTAATAAAAAGCAGAAAATATAGAAAGGCCCACACACACACACACACACACCCCCAGAATGAAGGACAAAGCCACACCGATTTTTTTCACGGGAGAACCACGGAGAGAGTGTGTGTGTCTGTGTGTTTTTTTTGGAGTGGTTAAAAAAATGGTAAAATGGTGTAAATGTGCCTTGGACGTACCTAGCGAGTTGAGACCATAATGTGACTGATACATGGAAGGTCCTCCGGATGTTGGAACGGAATGAGAAATGGGCAGGCCCGAGTTCAAACCCGAGGACTGGTGCTGAAGCTGACTAAACCCGGACATGGAAACACCTGCCTGACTCAATTGTCCAGCGAGACCAACTATAGGATAAAACGTATCAGATACCGCGGCTGGGTTAACGGTAGTGAACGAACGGAGAGAGAGAGAGAGATAATAATTTCTTAAAATAACAACTAGTTATGTACAGCGGCGGCTGCGGCTGGGAAAGATGAATTTTTAATGAATTTGAGAGGGAGGAGGAGGAGGATGATTGGAAAAATTATCGTAATTCTACATCTCTCTGGGTTTTTTTAAAAAAAAAATATTATATGTTATATTGAGCTGATCTTCTAACCTGCATTCAAAAAAGGATCCTTTAAAATATCAGCTTTTATCATAGCAGCATGCGCCCTGCGTCATCGCTTCCAACTCGGGTATTCTCAAGTAGCCCCAATGCCTTGCATCGCTCAATCATTTTTCCCTTTTCGCAATGGGGCATATAGCTGCCCCTCTCTACAAATCATCCTGAGCTGTGGTGCATATAAGATCGTGTGTAACTCTCAAGTTTGAAAATAAAAGGAAAATAAAAAAAAAGATTCAAATGTCGCGCCCACATGTAAATGAAATTGTGAAGCACTCCTGTCAATTTTACCACGAATAGTCTTGCTTATGCTCACACATTAAAAAAAATAGAATCCCCCACAACCGTGACGAGGAAACAATAAATTTAACAGATCATAGCTATTATATTATGATGCTACCGCTTTTAACCACATTTTTTTATTATTTTTTTTTTATTCTCTCCTCTTTCGGCAAAATGCATTAAGGCGCACATAAAAATGTTCGTTGTTGGTTGTTGTGTGGTTAAATCAATAAGCGTTCTCTCAAGATGGGAGCAGTCTGGCCACTTGGGTAATCTCAGGCGCTACATTTCAAGGAATTGTAGTAGTAAAGCTGTCAGCAACAACAGTATGGTACACAAGTTGTGTGTTGATTTAGAGGGGGAGAGAGAGAGAGAGAGAGAGAGACGATATGTAAATAAGTGGCCAGTGGCGGTGGTGGTGGTGATGGGGCGAGAAAATGTAACTGGTCATCTCTTCCATTTTCTTTTGTTGTTCTTACTTTTTCATAGGAAAAAAAATGAGGAAGGTGGTAATGAGAGGTGAGGGTCTCTCCTGTGGGCACGCAAAACCGTGTAGTATTTTAAAACTTTCAGTCTTTTCGTTTTGCCACTGAGTTACGCACAGGTTGATTAGCACTCATTAGAGAGTTTAGATCCATTTGAGGATTTGGACTCGTTCGCATTTTCTTACTGGGGAAATTGTGAGGAGGATCACGAACGATTTACGAAGGTACATGCTTCATGGGTTTAAAATATATGCCTTTTATAAAGCGACGCTAAAGATTACACAAAAAATGACACGAGAGCATAGATGTAATGTGCAGCTTGCTTGAATAGGTATTTTTGAAGGGAAAGGAATTTTTTGGGGCGAACCTGGACACGGCTCTCCGTCAAGCCTATTCTCATCGCGATCTCTTCCCGCATGAAGATATCTGGGTAGTGCGTCTTCGCAAAGCATCTCTCCAACTCGTTGAGTTGTGCTGGGGTGAAGCGCGTTCGGTGCCGTTTTTGCTTTACAGGTTTGTCACTGTCGGAGGAGACTGGGGTCGATGTCCCGGTTCCTGTACCCAGACCACCGGTGTTATTCAACTGCATCGGGGTGACAATCAGAGAGAGAGAGAGAGAGAGAGAGAGAGACAAAAATGATAACAAATTATTGCTCCGGATTTACTCCATTTTCCGCCCGCCACCCCAAATACAGCTTTCGCTATTCCCTTTGGAGTCGGGGGATATACCACCGCGCCGTAAAATTGCACCTTTCTCTCCCTGGCGTTAATAAAACCCCCCTCCTGATAAATAGATAAGCCGAATAAAAATGTCGCTGCACATATACTAACCTGTAATCCTCCTGCTCCAGACGTGAGGGACGTGGGTGTACTCAGAGATCGAGGGTCAGGGATGTTGCACAGGCTCGTGTTCCCGTGACCTTTTCACACCACAAAAAAAATGGCACAAAAAAAACCCAAATTATTTCACAAAATTTGCCTTTATTCCAAATCCTCCATTTTTTTTACTGCGAGGCCCGTCTACAGCCACGCGGGCCAGGCAAAGCCGCCACAAAAGCTCATTAATTTGGAGTCTTTACCTTTTTAATAAAATCTCACTTATCGCTAATTTTGTGCTAAAGCAGGGAATAAATGGGGACTAATTTGATTAAGGAAATCGAAACGAAAATAAAACCGACAACACACCGCGCTCGTGTACACTTAAATCCTAATAACTGCCTATCTCTCACAAAAACTACAAAAGGACGACGGAACGCGCGCGAGAAGAACAAATTTGAGGAGGATCCTCGCATTGTCTTTATAATTTACCACGTTAGCGACATCTGATTAGCATCCTTATTTCTGATAATAATATTTTCTCGTTGTACCGTCTCCACCTCCACCTACTCCTACATCCACCCACCTTGGACGCCGGAGTAGATGTTCATTTTTCCTCGTCGTTTTGGTAGAAATGCAAATTCCCTCTTTATCGTTATTTAACCCGTCATTAAACGGCAATTTACTTAACTGCCTCGCGCTCTCGCTCCCTGCCACTGATCTAATTACTGTAAACAGCCTGTCTAACAAGTTAAATTGCCAGAGAAAACAATCTATTTTATTATTATGGCTGGGACGTGACCTGTCTCAACATTGCCTCATTCCCTCCACCGCGACAGCAACCTACATAAATACACGGCCGCTCCTGTGCGGCTGTTTGTGGTGGTGGTGGTGTCGTCGTCACCCAAAAAAACGCGGAAACGGGCCCGCCTTGCAAAATGGGACTTTGAGTGTTATCTTTCCCTTAACGAGCAGAAAGGGATTCTCGCTAATAAATGGAATTTTATCTCATTTATTTTTACACACACACACACACACACATACACACCCAGACAATAAGGCTTGACTTTTCTCCGTCGTCTTTGTCGTTGTCGCCGTCATCATATCATCATCCTCCACTACGCACTCCTCTCTCTCTCTCTCTCCCCTGCCTATATATACTTTTCTCGACCAAAGATGAATTTTTCTACTCGTTTCCATCTCCTACCCTCCCACATGTTTGTTTTATGTACTCTTTTTCTTTACATACTTTCCCGCATCCCGTAATAATCCCACCGAACAATTTTACCAAATTGGGGGGATATTTTCCCCGTCGTTGCAACATCATCATCATCATCCTCATCATTTCTGACAATGGGAAACGCTCTTTTTACCCGGTGGCAGAGCACTACTCTCTTCCTTTTATATTTTATGACGATGATGACACCAACGAGGAGAAGGATTACTACTGAGGTAGTTTGCAAAGTAATTCATTCCTCCGTACCACTCATTCTCCACTCTCTCTCTCTCTCTCGCTCTCGCTCTCTCTAGCTTTCATTTTATTACCTCCTCTTTTAAAACGACTACTCTTTAGTACACAATTTTCCATAATGGAAAACGAGCCCACCTCCAAAAACTTTATACCTTCAAAAAATGCAGGTGGTTTTCCCCGCAAAAAAAGAAAATAATATTTCTCAAGGAAAAAAGTGCATGTATACCCCTCTACTAGTTGAATTTCTCCAGTGCACCTCTCTCCCACAAAAGAAAGGTACATCATCATCATCATCATCATCCTCCCCAGCCCAGAAGTTATACCCATCATGAATGAAGATATATCAACTCTTTCGCGCTCACACACACAGCCGCCTGGTAAAATAGGAAGAATGAAGGGCTTGTTTACTTGTTGTTGTTAGCTTCAATCAAATCTAATTTATTAACTTAGCTCCAATTCCCTCATGAGCTTACACACACACACGAGCGCACGGAGAAAGATACACACATATACACTTACTATCTTCATATCATCACTTTCCCTAAAGCTCCTTTCTCTCTCTCTCTGGGTGGCTGTGTGTGTGAGTGTGCCTGTGTGCCTATAACGCCACATGGTAAACCTATAAGTCTATTTGGGGGAAAACAATAATAATAACAAGAGGAACAACAGAGCTGGGCTGTTATTGTGAAAGTTGATGGTTGCTTCTTAATAAAACAAATTAATTTCACTTTTGTCTTGAAAATTGGTGTGTGTGTGTGTGTGTGTGTGCATTTGCAAGGCCAAAAATGAGAAATGGGAATATTGAGGTAGGCGGTTGCAAACATTTTGCAAATTAATTTACAATGAATATAATTTGGAACAAATTAAATCAAAGTGGGGCCGTGTTTACCACCACCGCCAGGGTGTAATTCTCTAGTGACGGGAAATCATTCGAAGTAGGACCGCCGTGTACACGAGCATGGACGATATAAAAAAAACAAGCGCTGTGCGAATTAATTAGTGATGATGATGCTGTGCTATTAGGCATTTTTTTTAGCAAGAAAAGCGACTAAAAAGAGAAAAGATGAAAGAGAAAGATTTTTTTACCAGGGTGGTGATAGCTTCTATGATGCTGCTCACCTGCGGTCCCGGCTCCCCCTCCGCCAGCTCCAATATTATTCAGCATTGCGAGGAGTTCCAGCTTGCCCCGGATTTATGAAGGGAGTTCAACTTAAACTATTTTTTTTTTAAAAAAAGCGTGTCACTACTCCGATTACTCACACCCCCACAATTTGTCCTTTATCGTTTACTTTGCACGGGGTCGTCACCACAAAATCCGGGCATGTTTAAACCAAAGGAAGCTTCCTGCCGGAATTATTTACACCCAAATAAACAGCCGTCAACACTGCACTTGTCACGGAAGAGGTCCTAATTTCCGCGGGATCCCGCCACCAAGAAACTTTTTAACGAGACACTCGTAACAAAATGATAATTTGTTAAATTATTATTGTTATTATTATTATTATTGTTATTTCTTTCAGAAGAAGCCACCAGTTGATGACGATAACTTTCCCCCGAGCCCGAGAAAATAAGGGCCACTCCGTTTACGGTATCCCGGATATGGGAAAAGTGTGTATGTGTCTCTGTGTGTGTGTGTAGTTGCCCGGCTTTCCCTTATTTCTCCCAATTTGCCTCGTTGATTTACTCCAATTATTTTACCATTAAAGAAAATGAATGAGATAAATTGGGATATAATAACTCTGCTTCAGAATGTGTGTGTGTGTGTGCAGCTGCTGTGTTGCTCCTGCTTTTACTCCACCAACACAGCGACCACCACCGTCATCACTGCTGCTCCTGATGTGTGTACTTGTTGTAGTATCCTCCAACTCCCGCAGCAATCCTCTGGCTCCTCCGGAAGAGAAAAACAATACAATCTCCCCACTGCAGCACCGGCGCGCACACAACCCCGCCAGAGAAAGCGAGAGAGAGAGAGAGAGCAGAGAGCCACCTCCGTTTTTTTCTTCCTTTTTGCCACCTCCGTTCCCTTTCTTCAAAATTAATAGACTTAGCAAAACTTAATTTAATTGTGGTCGCTCCCGCATAATACAGTCTCTCCCGTCTACAACCTCATCTCCTACCGCGGTGGTCGTTACACTTTGCTGGGTCTACCCTGTTTGACGGGACCAACAACGTTCTTCTCCTCATTACCACCATCATCCCTGCCACTTGTACCACTACTACGCGGACCACCTCCAAAGACACCCATATTCCTTCCCGGGGAACGGCGTACCATATATAGGAATGTACCTCTTGTCTCTTTGTCCACCATCCGACAACAGCGCGAACCAGTGGGCGAATTCTGCCTATTTCCCCCAAAAAAGTGTACGTTGATGGTGACCCGCGAGCACCCACACCAGTGAAAGCAGGATTCTCCCAGAGAGAGAGAGAGAGATTCTCCTTGCTCCAACTCTGAAAAAGGATAAAAACTCCGCGAGAGAGAGAGAGAGTGCAATATCTAGAGACAAGTCAACTAATAAATGATCAGTTTGAGTTGAGCTTGATCATTCCATTTGATTAGATGTGATGGCTGTTCACTTGATTTCTCTCCACTGCACTGCGATCATCCTCCTCTTCTCTTTATCATTTCATTTTCTTTTCTCTCTCTCTCTCTCTCTCTCTCTCCCAGAAAAATACAAAGGGAGAAGTGGTTTTCCCTGTATACCGCGCCACTGTCAGCCTCCCTCCTTCCACAAAGGCCATATACCACGGCGCCAGTTGGAGTGTGTATGTGTGTAACATGCATGTATCTCTCCGTGTGCCTTCCCATTTCCCTGTGGAAGTTTTCGTGGCAGTACAGAGCTAAAAGGCACGCAGTGTAAAAAAAGACATGAATGTGTGTGTGTGTGTGTGTCTGTGAGGATAAAAGCCGCATAGTAATAGTAATAAATATAAAAATAATGATGATAATATTAAGGAAGAAACAATGCAATATTCTCCGCGAGAGAGAGAGAGAGAGAGAGAGATAGAGAAGATAGCTTTAATATGAAATGCTCGTCGTCGTCGACAATATAAGCTGTTGGATATAAGCTGTGTGAGTGTATGTGTGTGTATGTTGCCGTTGTACCCGCAGTCTAGCTACCTAAGAAGGAAACTGTTGTAGTAATATAATGGTCGTGGTAGGAGAGAATGGTAGCCGTATTTTTTGTTCTGCTCCGGGTAGTGGTGATGATTTGAAAAGAGATTTTTACGAGATTGGGATGTCATTTGAGAAAAGTGGTCGGAGGCACAGGAGGCGTGCGGAAGGATCAGCCTATGACCATATCAGTTGTGTTTGTTGGGTGGGCGGCCTGATTCTCCCTCTGCATTAGCCAACGAATCAATTTTGCGCAATATCATCTCATCCTCAAACGTACACACACACACACACACAAGCTCTCTCTCTCTCTCTCTCTCTCACTGTGTGTGTGTGTGTCTGCTCGGCTCTCGCAGATACACGTAGGAGCAGCAGGAGGAAAAGAGAACAAAAGTAAATGGAGACAAGGCAACAGCACCAGAGAGAGAGAGAGAGAGAGAAGCCAGCTTGAACAAACGAAAACTGTAAAGGAGAGAAGGAGCAGCAGCAAACACGAGAGAGAAAAACGGTGGCTGGTGTGTGTGTGTGTTTTTCGAGAGAAACGCCATCACCACCAGACAACCAAGCGAGTCAAGACTCACAGGGCGACACACACGCAGCATTTTTCGAAGGAAGACCCTCTCGCTTTATATGTGCGCTCCCTCTCTTCATCCCACCAAATTCTCCTCATCTCTCTCGGCTTTGTATTTAACGGAGCTTTTATTTTTCTATAGGGCTCCTTATGCATTATATATTATGCGTGTTTTCTCGCTCGCTCCTCTTCTCAGAATAGCAGACAACAAACAAAGAAATGAAACGCCGCAGTTCTCTGAGAGAAAGGAGAAAAAGGGAATTAGACGAGAGAGATCTCTCGTTGTAGAAAGTTTTCTTGGGAAAATGCCCGTTCTTCTTGGAGAAGGTACCTACAACAAGGCTGGGGAAGATGAGGATGATGCAGCCCGAAAAAAAATGAGGTGGAACCCTCCAGAACATGTTCCAGGTGGAAATTCTACTGGTAAGAAGTACGTGTTTTCTATATGCAGGCAACCCTGTACAAATCACGATGATGATGATGATGATGATGATGATGATGATGATGATGATGATGATGGCAGTTGATGGATGGTTACACAGTCAAAAGCCTGCATCAAAATTATATTCACACCTTCTCACTTCTTCACTCAACGTTTTTCTGTTTTGTTGTGTTTTGTTTATGAGCCTCCGTGAAAATGCCATGAATAACGAACAACGCTAAGAGAGAGAAGAGAGAGAGAGAGTATATGCCTCTCTCTCTCTCGCTATGTGTGTATGCATTTCTCCCCGTGTGTATTTTTTATATTCCGCCCGGCTGGAGGAGAGCGCAAGTAGTGAAAAAAGGCGTGAGAGATGTGAAAAGAGAAGGAGAGAGTCCCAAGCTAGATATCTATTCATCTGGGCAATCAGGAAACCTTTATGGGTTGAAAGTCCAATTCATTACGCTCAATTTTGGCTAATGCCGTTCGCAATTGGACCTAATGAATGAGATTAGTTTGTGTTAGATTTAGATTTACAGAGCATAAATGGGCTTCTCTCTCTCTCTTGACTTACTACGACGACTACTACACCGCCACAAAGAAGACTCCTTTATATTTATGCCGTGTGTATGTACCAGGGAGAGAGAGAGAGAGAGAGAAGGTCCCGGAGAAAAGGGTATATTACCTTGTAAAAAACGACGCTGTGTATATATCTCGCAGGAGGAAACAACACAACAACAGGCGGTGTGGTGGTTGTTGCTGTCTACCACAAGAGAAGGCACATCATCATATCATCATCATCATCATCATCATCGTGCACCCGGGCATCTCTCTTTTTTATTTTGGTAATGATGACGACAATATGATCCTACTCAAACTCTCGTCTTATGACGGGTCTTACCCGCCGAGCCGTTTTGACGAGCAGCGTTTTTACATTTTATACGGCCACTTTCTTAGGAAATGGTCGCTTATATTGTGGTAAGCGGGGGGGGGGAGGAGAGAGAGAAAGAGAGCTTGGAAGAAAGATACACACGTCTACTGTGTTACTTTTTGCCACCGTGTGGAGGTGGGTGTTATGTGTGCCCATCTCTCTCTCTCTCTCTCTCTCTCTCGTGTTGTTGCTACTGAATTTCACTCACACAAGAACAACGAACAACAAATCTCTTGGGCAGCCTGTTTTATATACTACTTACCTCTAACCAAATCAAATAAAAACAAGAAGTAGCACTGTGGCCGCGTGTGTTGGAAAGAGAGAGAGAGAGAGAGAGAGAGCTCTTCCCCCGAAATCATCTCCTTTTTACGCCTTTATTTGACGACAAGATAACCTTATTTATACGGTTTTTGTATATACTCCCGCGTGGTGGTGGTGGCGGAGGTGGCAGGCAGCCGGGGAAAAGGAGCAGGAAACTTGCACAAATTGCATTTATTTACTTGATGATGAGCATGATTAAGGGTAATGAAATCAAATTTATAAAGCTAAATCAAACAAGATGAGCAGAGTCAAGAGTGTTGCTGCTGAGGTTGCTCCTACGCGAAACAAAGGAGCTTTCTGCCTATAAAAAAACGGTGTGATACGGGGGATATACGGAAGGAGGGGGAGGAGGAGGAGGAGGATCATCATCATCGTCCTCCTCCGTGGTCCATGTTTATTGCCGCTTGTACAAGCACTTGTGGGGTAGCATTAGCATGTCTCTCTATGAATCTATCTACCTGAGGAGAGTGTTTCATTTAACTTTTACCAGGAACGGTGGAGTACAGAGAGAGAGAGAGAGAGAGAGAGTGTCATAATAATAAAAGACACTTTAGCGGAACAAAATGAAAAGATATAAAGTGAAATGCATACACACCACCGTTTTTACATTCTCTCTCTCTCTCTCTCTCTCTCGATCAAGTAAAGCCGTTAGGCATTTTAGTTGGAAACATCATGTGTAAATCTCTCTCTCTCTGAGTGAGTATGTTTACGGAAGTAGTAAATACGCGTTTTTTTATTAAATGCTCCTCACATTCATAACCACGCCACCATCATCGCCTGAAATATTTCCTCAATTGAAATAGAAAGACAATAAAAATGTTTTTTTTCTCTCTCTCTCTCTCTCTTCTTAAGAGTCGCTTTGCAGGAAGGGAAAAAGCCGTCAAGTCAAACAAACAAAAGTGGAAAAAAGTATCTTTTCATACGGTACACACTACTACTACGACTACTACGACTGCTGCTGCTTCTATTTTTTGATCTCTCGCTCCACTCGTCGATGTAATCCCAAAAAGTGTGATGTTTGCACCTACACACTCTCTGCTCAGTTTCCCCTGTACAAAAATATTTTCTGTGGTGGTGATGATGACGATGATGATGATGATGATGATAGTGTGATTGTGAAGAAGATTTAACAACTTTCAACACCCAGGTGTCAAGAACATCATTAAAAATTCAGTTTGTCCTCCGTCCATCCACTACCTCCATTTTCTCTCGTGTGTGTGTGTGTGTGTGTGTGTGTGTTTGTATTACTTTGTCCTGCTGACTGAAAAAAGGAGTCGAGGAAAAAAAATATTTTAGTTTAATGAAATGCTCCGTCACATTAACCACATCAGTGGCAGTACAGATCAGCAGCAGCATTCTCTCTACCAAGAATTATCATTATCATCATCATCATCATCATCATCATCATCATCTGCAGAGCAAAATAAAAATGGTGTGTACTCGATAAAAAATACAAGGATGATTCTGATGTTGATCGTGGCTGCCTTAAACTTTGATGATGATGACGATGATGATGACTTGTGATGAGTGGGCAAACTTTTCGACAGTAGCAAAAAGCTGCAGAGTTACGGAGAAACAGGCAAGAAGAACAGCTACTTGTTCTGCTTCTGCAAACCCAGTCAATCTCGCAATGCCCCAGAACTGTATCAGAGCTCCCGACTTACACAGGCGAACAGGCAATAATATTTTTTTTGGATTTCAAGGGATTCCTCGATTTTACATGAACACGCCATGTATTGATGATGCTCCTGTTATTAAATTATTCAAAGCGGAATAATAATAATAATAATAATGTAAATGTAAGCTGGGGTTTTATTTATGCACGCAAACCCCGCTTTTGTTGTCTTTGGCGGAGAATTCCGGGAGCAAATGAGATCATCATCATCACCATTTGGGATTACCCCGGGTGTGTGTACGCGGACGCGGACCCTATTTTAGATGCAATAAGTGACTTTTGAGAGTTTGGTGGTGGCTGTTAAAATGCAAATGGGCTATTGATGACCGTAATCATTATTACGAATCCTACGAATATCCTGATTTGAATTACGACTGTGTGTTGGGTTTGCCACCGCTTTTTAGCCGGGAATGGGGTAGGATTTTACAGACAGACGTTTTTTTTACCATGGTGCAACCTCCCAATGAATGTTAACTAAGCTGACAGTTCCCTGCTCATTTTCACACATTTTGGGGGCCCATCAATCTTTTGCCACCTTGAGATCTCCACATATGCGAGGTGTGATTCAACAAGGATAACGATGATGATGATGATGATGATCAAAACTTGGTATTTTTTTATTTCGAAATGCAAATCAGGGAGGATGAGGATGATGATGGTGTGGTGTAGATTTTGCAGGTAGCTGCGAGTTTAGAAAATGATTGTGTGATATCTGCAGTTTACAAGGAGCTGGTATTGACGGGGCAAAGGCATTTTAAGTATTCATGGAGCAAAGGCAGGGGCAACAGTGACATTTAAAAGAGCGACAATCTTTAATGATAGCTTGGTAGATAGTAGATACAAGGAATAGGCAGTTACATGAAAAGTATGTAAGATAAATGCAGTAAATAGCGGACTTCTCTCTGGGTCGTCAGAATCTTCGGATTTTTAATTTTGATCTCTGCCTTGGTCATTTTCATGGGGATCGGAGCGCCCTCGAACGTTATTTTGAATCTCGCGAAGATTTTGCCGTATGGAAGCTATAAGAACCTTTTGCTCCTGAACCAATTGTTCCAATAAGTCGCCCATTTCCTCTCCGATCGCTCCCAGTTCCGCCTGGATTTCGTTATAGAGATCTGGGGAAGACGGCTGGGCTTCCGCAGGTGCTGGTGAAGGCGGAGTTGGCGAACTTTCCACTGGTGGGGAAATCCGGGCTCGCTGCGGAGGACTGGAGGCGTTATCCTCCGTTGGAGTGGGATTGGAACTGGCGCGTCTCTTCCGACGACCTGCACGAACGGGCATGTCTCCTGCACCATTTGCTGCCGCTGGGGTCCTGCCACTGACCCGACCTGGGGTTGTAGAGGAAGATGGGGGAGACGCCTCATTTTCTTGGCGGTTTCCACGCTCATTATTGCCTGTCTGGTCTTCCGCGTTAAAACCTTCCCTTGGTAAGCTCGCCATGGCACCCATTACCTAGAAGATACGTGGTGGCGAGAAAAATACTTTTTGTCCTGCTCCTGGAGAAGTATGTCGTCGGTTTAGGTCGGTTTGGTTTATTTTTGAAGTTCCCAAATCTTGCTCTAGTATAAAATGCAAATTATACGATATACGCCTCTAAAAAATTAAGCTGACGCTGCGCTTGAATTTGTGAAAGTTATCGTCATGACATGTTTGCATTTTCCTCTACCTGCGCCTTTCCCCAAAACTGCATGCAGCAGCAGCAACAGCATTTAGACTTGAAAAATTCAATTTCTTCTCTCTCTCTCTCTCTCTCTGCAAGATTGACACAGCTTGTGTTTCATGCAAAACTAATTGCATCGAAAGTGACTTCCCCAAAGGAGAAAAAAATGCGACGGGGATAATTTATTTAAAAAACCCTGAATTTGTCGGGCACTGCTATTACCGCTACCCATCTTGTGTTCCTTCTCATTTTCCTCTCTCTCTCTCTCTCTCTCTCTCTCTCTCTGTGGTGCACTACTGCTGTTGTTACTGCTCCTGCTGATAGCTTTCATTACATTACAACCTTTTTTTATTTCTCTGTCGGAAATTCAGAACGGATGGGCGTCACCGCCAAACTGACTATCAAAAGCAGATGCATTGCGTGCCTTATACAACTTTCCCGAAACCGTCCAGCAGCGGGTGCAGGAGAGAAGAACAATCGCAAACAGATAATAGTTACAAGAGAGAAGCGCCAGTCAAGACAAATCCATTATCATCATCAAGATTCCCGTTACTTTTTTTCGACACAGGATGTATTGGAGAGAGAGAGAGAGAGCGTGCTATTTCCAGGCTTTTCTCCGCTTTTGAATGAAAAGACATCTACAGGCACCCTGAACGTTGGAAAAAGGACAACTTTTTGTCAAGTCATCCACCGACGTGGATTTAAATTTAAATCCTGCAATAAATGATCCTGATCACACATTCACAGCCAAAGTGCAAACCAAGTTGGACTCCTCTGCTGCTTAATAATGCCTGCGATTTACTCTTCGTTCCTTGCCCTGCACAAAACAGGCAATGCGGATGTGAGTAAACGAAAATTAAAAAGAAGACTCTCTTCCTCGCTGTCTTTATAGTGCTTCCACTTTTTCCCCAAACTTCCCGGGGGTTCCCCAACTTCGCTTTCCATTTTCCCTCTATCGTTCCGTATTACACGGCAGCATGCGCGCGTACAATTCAATTTAATTTGACAATCGCTTCTGCATTAAATTCCAATTTCGATTTGGGTGAGCGGTAAAATAGAGACATTTAATGAATGAGTGTTGAATGCCATCAAAGGACAATTCTGGGTAAAACAGAATTGTGAAGAAGCCACCAATTCCTCCATTTTAAAGTCTCCTCCAAATCCTGCCTACCTGCATTTTTCCCATTTCTCCTCGGACCCGCCACTAAAGGACAATGCGAAAGGGGGGTGAAAATAAATGAAAAATATTCCACCCACCCCCAATAACCGTCGGGGAAAAAAGGGCTGATGTTCCCTTTTTTACCTTTAAATCTCCCTGCGTAATAAACCCAAAGGCTTATAGAGATACAAGATGAAACTAAATTTGTTTATTTTTTTTCCTCGTCTCTCTCGTCCTCCACGACCGACCGAACAAAAAGGGGAAAGAAACGCATTACGCTTCCCTACAACTGTGAACATTCAAATATGATGTGTGAGTAGTGCGCGTTAATACTTGTAGTCGAGGAAGGATCATTTTAAATGAGAGAGAGAGAGAAAAAAAGTATGAATATGATTGCCTTTTATTATTATTGTTATTATTATTATGCATCTTGTTGATTCAGGGAGAATGATGCTGCTGCTGCTGCTGCTGTCTGTGGTTCTCGGTGGTAGCGGTGGTGGCCTGCTGTATACGTGGGATTGTTGCTCTTGAAGCTGTACCGAGCCAACAGTAGTGGAAACGGAGAAAAAAGGCTGTCATCATGTTTTTGTGGGTTTCTCTTGTGATCCTGACGGAAAGATAAAAAGTCATTAAATGACTACCATCATCATCATCATCGTCGTCGTCATCACCGTCATTGCCTTGTACTCCGCCACTTTTACTGCCGTTACGTTCTGTTTTTAATATTATTTGCATTATTATTACTACCGAGTCCCCTCTCTCTCTCCCTCCCATTTTTCCACCCTCCATCTTTTCTTCTCCTCATCATCAATTTCTTGTTTTGGCGGGTTTATCCAACTTTTTCCCTTTTTACCACCCTCTCAGTCGCCTCGATATTTTATTTTCTCTTAATCTGACACTAATCTCAAATCTGATTATTTCCCCAATACGCACACACACACACACTCACACACAGGTCTCCTTAAACTTACAAGCTTATAATGCAAACGAACATAAAATCCCGCTATTTTTTCCTAACAACTCGTCAGAGGATACACAAAACATGCCGGAGAAAATGACAATAATAAAAGAAAACATGTGTATCCAATATTATTACTTTTTACGCGTGTCCCTACAAGTAAGTGTGTGTGTGTGCGGAGCGCACACGACGCACGTGTATACAATATAATGTGTCATCTTTATTAGGGCGACGACTTTGAATGCAAAATCCATTTTGTAACTCGCCATTGAGAAGCATCCCTCCTTAATCTGACGTGTACACGACGATTAGAAGGAGTAATTGTATTTCCCCGATTTTTCGGCCGTTTCGGTCAGCAGAGGCTGAGAATTGAAAGTGAAGTGCAAACAAGACATACTTACCCCGTGTTTCCCAGCCTTACACAAGGAGGAAGACACAATTTTACGGAGAGAGAGAGAGAGAAAAGTACACAAATCCTTGGGAAGAGTCGTTCGATTTAATCTCTCCCGAGCAATATTAAAATTCTGTCATTGTTGTTCTTATAATAGCCCAGGGAAGGACACACCATGTATCTAACGATACGTACATTTTTGACTGTACACACGGGTTACCTCTGAAAATAATAACACTAAGAAGGGTACCCAACGACAAGGAGGAAAGGAGACGTAAATTAATGTCTTTTTCCTGGAAATAAAAAGGGAAGGAGGTGTGTAGGCAGGGAAAGTTGGGGCGAACCAATAAATACAAATCCGTTTAGACATTTTATTACCCGGCCGCATCACAGAGGAGTAGAGGAACCTGCGAAAAAAAATATCTGTGGAATACGGAATACTCCTGCTTTTAGATAAACGCTCTGGCAAGCCGGGTAAATGGTGACCACTACCACTACTACCGCCGCCACACTCCTAGAAGGCTCCTCTGTTTTTTTTTCCCTTTCTTATTGTCTTAATGGCCCTCTGTAGTGAATACCCATGAATACGGACGCTATCAATTGTCCGTGTGTGACTTTTGGAAAAAAACGATAAATCTTGCGGACAGTGGGCCTGAGTAATAAAATCCACACACACACACACACACAGATATACCCCGGCTAATGCATGTATTTATGGGTGGCCGAAATTCCTCGTTTTCCCGCATCCCCCCGAAAAAAAGCCGTGTTGTTCTTGCTTTTTTGTGGGAGTATTTTGTAGAGAAAATTTAGTTGTAATGGAGTCATCTATTTATTTCTCTCATCAAACCGGGTAATTTAGTGTCATCGTCTCGCCTTTTATCACCACCAGGGTACAACACCTATACCATCGGACGGGTATTGTGTGTGTGTGTGTGTGTATCTCGCGTCAATCTCCCACGATAAGAGTCAGCCCTTTTTATCCAGTGGTGGTGGTGGTGGGTTGTAAACAATTTTTATATCTTTATGTAACATCGACAATAAAGGATGTAATGTTTATTATTACACGCACACAAGCAACAGGGATGGTGGTGATGGTGGTGGTCCTACATCTGGACTCATTAAGAAAATAGGGTCGCGTGTGCCCGCGTAAGGCGAGCCGTTTGCCAATCCTGCCCCGTTTACGAGATGATGATGATGTAACTTGAAATTGAAACAGGAGCTTTACACAAGTTGTATTTCAACAGGCGGCGTCAATTTGAATTGTCTCGATGTTTCTTTGATGTCCACCTGGGCGAAATGGCGGAAGAAATCAAAATTTGTTTTTCTGTCATATTTTCGTTGGAGTGTCCTATTTTTAGGGAGGGGCCATTCCTGACTCCAAATTGGAGGTCCATATTTTCTTGAGAAGGACCCACGCACACACACGTGGCTTGTCAAAAGATGTTCAAGTACACCTTGTTGAGCCCCCGGAATTTGGAGGGGAGAGGCAATAATAATAATAATAATAAAACGGTGTAATCCACCTTGGTGAGAAACTACGAAGAGCATATCATATCAAACGAACGAACAGACAAA